>CAAKHC010006628.1:18852-29694 GCA_901007825.1 Macroramphosus scolopax | reverse complement strand
GGGTGCTTTTGTTTTTAACACCATACAAAAGGTGGCAGGAGATACTGCTGCTTGTATGCAGCAGTGTTACAAACATCAATCGAACCAGTACAGTGTAACAAACAAATAGAACCCATTAGATGCAATATGCACTACACGGTATATGTCAAATAACAGCATAAAGTATGAGGTGCATATTTTGCATTCCATCTTGCAACTGAGCCTATAAGTACTGTTTAACTCTTTTCATTAACAGACTCTTAGAAGTCATTAAGGTACATGATTGGAGGAGCTCCACGAAGAAAAGAAAAGAAACACTACAGGGCAACTGGCACAAACCCCGCATTACAAAAATACACCAAGACACCTAAGTCATACAAACACAGAACTTTGTTGTCACCAACCTTCTCCAGCTTTTCAAAATGCTCCCGCAGGAACTTCATAGGACGCTCAGGCTTAGCGATGCAGAGGTTCACAATGCACTCTTTGAGGATCTGCTGGATGTTGTGCTTCTGCACAAAAATTTCACAGCCCTTCAAACTCTCGTCTTCTTCCAGAGTGGAGGAGGAGCTGGCCATCTTATCTTTTATCTCTGTGGCAGTGGGAGAAAACAGGGTGGACCATGAGAGGAGGGGAGGGAAAGCAGAATAGAGAGGGGATTGAATGGGGTGAACTAGGGAAAACTAGGGTTGAGGAAAACAGAAAAATAGAAAGGAAGTGGAAAATGGGGGGCTCTTACAATATGATGGGAGCAGCAGAGATAATGGATTTTGGATATGGATTTTTGGGGGATTTTGCACCCTGTTGCTTATGTTTCCTTTGATGGACCTCATGACATAGCTGTAGTGAGTTGGCAATACCCTGAGCAAGACGAGATATTAAGTGATATGGTTAATTGTAGTAAGAGTATGGTATGTTATCTTTGGTCAAAATGACTGTATACTATGTATTGTGGGACCATATAAATCTGTAAACCCACAGATTTTGCCATGCTGTTTATACGGCTTATGGGCCAAGTGGCAGTACAATGAGCAGGACTACTTTATGTTATGACATTATTGGATTTTTGTAATCTTTGCAGCATTGTGATGAAATACTTTAATTTCCCATTTTTCAACTTACCAGACATTTTTATCTGGTTATTTTTGTCTATCAATATTTCTAATAAGCAATTTTCTTTAACAAGCAGTACATAACATATTTATATTGATAAATCAAATAACACATAACCAAATACAGGATTTTATGTCATACACATTGATTGGTGATAGTCATGTTAACAATTTGAAAAATAGGTAAAACAGTAGTTAACTTTTACTATATGTCTCAATAAAAGCATTTATTGCATGTCAATTCAAAAAACGTGTCTCTCAGGATGAAGATCACTTAACATTTACACTTTTTAAATGCGTTATTTTGTTATTAACTAAGGTGAATATTTGACCAAATGGAGGCAAAGCAAAACATATAAAAGTGTGATAACTGTCAACAGCTACGATAATGTCAGCCTACAAATCAAAAGATATGGAAGTATTTGTCATTACGAGTCAGGGAGCTGAGCAGGTGAAGCTAACTGTTTCCTGCCCAATATCACTTCCTCAATTGGAACTCCGTAAGACATGTTAATACTGCATAATAAATCACAATCAGGTGGGACTTTAGGGTTTGACATCTACCGAGAGCAGTTTCTTCACGACAAGTAACAAAGCAGCATCCACATATAACAATTGTGCGGAGTATACTATGCAGCTAGTGATGGAAGTGAGCACCTGTTCCAGTGTATTCAGTGGACAGCTAACAGAGCTAACGTTAGCCTTGCTAACCTTACAATGACAAACAAACCAAAGCGAAGGGAAATTACTGCGACTAACCAATACGTAAACAATACCAGGGACCTCGTCTACCCCGCTATTCCGTGTCCATAAAAACGTGGTGTTGTCGGTGCGGTCGCTGGTGTCCCTACCGTTATTTGTGGAGGATGCTCAGTGAGAAAACACCTCGCTGGTGGTGAGAGCTTGGTGAGGGACGGTTGGTTAGCCGGGATGCTGCTGCTGCTGCTGCTGCTCTCTGCTACCTCAGCTCGCTCTGCGTCAGCTCTGATGACGTCAATCTGTCATCTTCTCAACCGCAAAGGCGCTCTCTCGAGGCCACCGGCAGCGAGCGCGCTCCATCCTATATGCAGGTAAAAAATTTAAAGCAAACATCCACCTTAAATAATTTCGGAACTAGCTATGCATGGCTGAGGTATTGGACAGTGAATCTGAACACATTTCAATCTCCTCAACGCAACCTCTCTGCAAAAAGACACAATTAACGTTTAATAGTTTTTTTCCCCCCTTCTTTTAGTTTTTCAAAATCCAAGTGTGAAATCTAAATTCGTTCTCTACACTGTAAAGAAGACATATTTGAATGATGAATCTATTTTATTTTATTTTGTGGGCACACTAGTATTCGAATTTTAAGATATAGATTGCAGCAATGTTTGTATGTACAGACCCTAGAAAGAAATCACATAATAGTTTTTATATTTTTTTCTGTGAAAAAGAAATGCTAGAGTTTCCATTCCCAATAAATTCCCTGAGTCATATTCTAATTGCAATATCTCACATAATATTGTTTGCACATATTTCAACACTACATAATGTAAATTACTTTAAAGTATATGACAAGACTAGCATTTGGATTTCATCATCTGCTGCCAGATATAGAGCCAAATAGGCTGGGTGCCGCTATTATCTCCTATTTTTCATGATTTCACTTCATTAGTTTCAACAAACAACACATAGGTATATATGGTTTCTTAATTATTACTTATATATCATTCATTTATTCCCAGTCTTTTAGGACAGAATAGGAGGCTATGGCGATTAACACATTCACATGAGACTGGCTGATTTTGAAAGTACCTCTTTCATGTTTATTTTCTTAAGAAATAAGACTCAGGAAGGGTATATAATTGTTATCAATCTTTAGAGAGCCTAAGTAAAATCTGTATGGCTTATCCAGCATAATCCCTCGCACTTTTCCAGCACTCCAATTTTCCCCAGGATAACACAAAGCATCAGTCAGCGAAATGAATGAAATGCTTTGTATAATTGTTTATACATTGGTCATTATGCCGCGTCCGTGTCTATAGGAGATGTTATAATTGTGGTTTTACAACTTTTATGACTCTGAGTTGTCATTATAGACTCTAAAGTCGTCCTTCATCGTCCGCTACTTACTTACTGTTATACTGCCGAGCAAAACCCTAAAAGAAAGATGCGTCTCAATTCTGGGCTGAAATGACAGCACTAGTTTTTAGGAGATTTTGTGTTGTGAATAAAGTTTCAGACTTTGAATTACAGCTGCCGTAAAGCAGCTGTTTGTTTGTCGTGCAGCACTCGATTGCCATAACGACTGTCAAGATGGCGGGTGAAGACGAGCATGGTGCCTCTGAAGTTTTGAGGGGGCTTGCCAGAGAGTTAAACTGTCTAAACGAAGACAACAAAGTGACAAGGAAGAGGGCTCTTGAGTGTATCAAAAGAGAGACCGTTGATAAAAAGCTCGCCAGCACCGTGCTACAGGGGGTTTTCTCTGCCCTCCTCAAGCCTCTCCTCAAATGTCTTTCGGATCCGATGGAAAGATGCAGAGAAACTGCAATTTCGGTATTAGCAGAATTTATTCGCTGCGTCCCCAAACCAGAGGAGTCGTTGCCTTATTTAATGCCCTGTCTGGCTCAGCGGCTCGGGGAGAGGGAGATCCACGAGCCGTCGGAGGAGCTTCGGCTGTCCGCTGTTGAGATGTTGACTCTGACTGTTGAGGTGTGCGGGAAGAATATATCGCCGTATCTGAACGAAATGATCAACATACTACAGAGAACCATTGTCGACCCGTTCCCTGACGTCAAAAAAGAAAGCTGCAAATGCACCGTGACCTTTGCAAAGTGTGTGCCAGGTTGGTGAAAGTTTTTTGGGATTGTTGTAGATGTAGTCTGTTGCCTTGGTTACCAAGCAAGCAGAGTGTTCTTCCTGTACCACAGAGCTGAATGACCTTAATCGATCATTTAATTACCTGGTTTGACCAAATGGCAGGATTGTGTGACCCTTAAAATAAAGCTGGATTCATTTGGGACTCCTTACCAGATGAAAATGTTTATGGGATCAGTGTTAAGAGATAAATTTGTCAAGTAATTCACAAATAAAAGTGAAGAATATCTTTCCAGCCACTCAGTTGAATAAAACCACACAATTAAACTATTAATTTTCCTGTAGTTGACTTATTGTTATATATTGTCAGCAGGAATTATTATCCTTTCATTATGATAGTGTCAGTGGACTAATGGTCCTGTTAGTCAAATACGGTCAGCGAAAAATGTTATTAACCCTTAGAAACAAGAAAAGGACAAAGTTGTATCATGCTATTACTGCAGTTCCTGAACTAAGCTTCCCCTTTCTCTCCTCAGAGCACTTTCATATGCAGGCTGAGACTCTGGTCAAGCCTCTCATGCAGACAATTGCACATCAGCACTCTCGAGTACGAGTGTCAGTCATCGAGGCCACTGGGGCGGTCATTCAGCATGGCACTGGGAAAAACGTGGATGATGTACTCTCTCACCTGGCACAGAGACTGTTTGACGACTCCCCTCAGGTTCAGTTTCAGTAAATACTGTGTCATAACATGTACTGAGTATAAAAAGTTCTTCAGCTTCAGAACTTATTCCAGCATCACGTTTTTCTCTGAGCTCAGTTCACTAATACTTAACATTCTTATGGAAACACACATTTGCTTTACTGTGTTCTCTCTGCTTCTCTTCGGTCCAGGTGAGAAAAGCTGTGACTGTAGTTGTTGGTGATTGGCTGCTACACATGAGGGACAGATACTCCTATTTCTACAAACTCATCCCGCTGCTGCTGAGCAACATTAATGATGAGGTTCCTGAGATAAGGTAAAATCGTTTTCCATTTCATCCGTAAAAAGTTGTAAGTCATGTGTCATGTGATATATCCAGTGTTCTCTGGGTTCAAAATTGTTACACACTCTCAAGCCAATTTTTAGGAACGCCTACATAAACTGAATGCAGTATAATACACCAGCGATGAAATATATTCTCCCTTTATGAGTATTACGTTTATTGAATCTGTTTCAGTCTACTGGTCCTTGTCTTGGCCATAATTTGTGATGCTGTGCAGCATGTTATCATGATTCACGTCTTACTGATGCATGTAAAAAATATTGTATGTGACATACATTGCATGATAGTGAGGAGGTTGGCAATGTTGGCAATTCACAATGATCCGTTTTTGTAATGCAGACTTCTAGCAGGTGATTTATGGAGGCAGGTAGGCGCCCAGTGGGAGAAGGAGAATGAGGATGACATCAAGGACAAGATGGACTTTCTTCTCACCCCCCCTCCCCTCTACCCACCTGGAGGTCAGTATCTGCATCTCTGCTATTTTCTATATTTAACTTAGATGGGTAAACAGATGTGTAATTTGTTATAACTTGCACATGATTTTATCCCAGATTTACAGATATTTATGAAAGGAGCATATGTTATATTTATTCTCTGTCCCATGGCTCCATCTTTGTGGCGAGGCAGATGATCTGTGCTATTCATTTGATCTCCTTGTCAAAATTCAAAGGGCTCTTTGTTTTCTTCAATGATTTTCTTAAAACAGACAAGAACATATAGCACTGGAAATAAAAACACTCCATCTCCTCCTCTTTCCCAAGTTTTTAGGAGAAACATCGTTCCTTGAATTTTGAGTGTAAAACTAAACCCTACATATTTCTGCATTATATCATTTCTTTTTATTACAGCTGTCAAATGTTATAACATACAGTAAAAGTGATGCGAGTATGACAGCCTAGTTTCAAGTGCAGTCAGTGTCTGCCTCGGGGGCTGGGAATGAGCGTGAACCTGAACATGGCTTGCATGAAAATATGTGTATTTGTATGAGTTTTGTATGTCAGAAAGGAAAAGTGCTTATCTTGTGCATCTTGGTTAGAACCACTTGTTCCACCGCTACACATGTGACAATGCACAGCAACAAATATGGCCTCTGCCTGGGGACAGGAAAGGAAAGAAAGAGGCTCTCTCTCCCCCTTTGTCTTTCTCCTTCTTGCCATCATAAATCTGCTGGGCCTCCCAGTGTGAAGAGGTCACTGTCAGACACCAAGAGAAAACCAGAAAAGGGCTCATTTTGTCCTGTCTTCGTGTGTTTCTGTGATTTATTCCTGCCTTCCTCTGGTTCTCTCTTCCTCTTTCATTAGTGTGCCGATAGGAGAAGACGAATAAGGCACAGGATGGGGAAAAGAAACGGGGATTCAGGGTTTTAACTGTATTTCACTTGCTCTGACAAGTCCTGTTGAGGAAATATCGATCGTAAAAAGTAACAAGTAGAATATTGGATGAGTCGTAACTCAGTCCGGAGAAACGTGAAAACCTTTGAACCTAGTGTTCCTTTACATGCTGTTTTTATCGTGCCCATTTATTTTATTTTCTCCTGCAGTGGAGCGTCCGGGGCTTGGCTGCAGAGAGTTGGTGGTGAGGAACCTGACCAGGCTAGTGCCGGCCATCACCCACGACATAACCGACTGGCTGGTTTCCACGCGGGTCAGAACCTCCCAGCTGATCTCTGTGCTGTTGCTCCACGCAGAGGACCACTCCACCCAGCACCTGCAGCCTCTCCTGGCCATCTTCTACCGGTCCTGCAACGACTCTGAGAGAGATGTGGTCAACAATGTGAGTCCTAGAGAGTAGTCTCCGTATCTTCAAAGACATAAAAGATCTGTTTTGTGATATTTCAATTATCACCACTGTGAATGATTCAAGGACACATCTGTGGAACTTTGAGTCAGCACCTCGGTGACATGCAAGTCTATCAACTGTCCACATTTAGATTGGGCTCAAGGACATGGGATGCACCTGTTTACATAGGAGAGTTCTGTGGTTCTTTAATGTGTGGCGGATTAAAAAAGGACTTCCTGTTGCTCTTCTTCTCCCTCACGCCTCATGTCCTCACTCTCCTCATGTCTCTGTACCCACAACTAGTGCCTGGCCGCTGCTAAGCTGTTGGGGACGTTTGTCCCTCCTGCGGTCTTCCTCAAGCTGCTGCTGGGTCATGTGACTGCCCCCACCACCTTCCACCCCTGGGCCCCCCTCATGGTGCTGTCTGCAGTGCTGGGAGGCTGCTCCCGACCTCTCCTTCAACCACATCTCGAACAGATCGCCAACACACTGGCCCACCCCGACGTCTGCCAGGAATATCAACAGGTCAGCTGAGGGTCGCCTGGGTTTGGTTGCTGTTAACATATTCATGTGAGAGTGACCAGGAAACTAAACCTCACTCACAACCAGAACAACCATTTTCTTCTTCTTCTGCCATCTGAATAGCTCCTATTGAGCTGTGACATCTCATTCAAAGTTCCAGTTGAAGGGAAAAGGAAAAGCTACTGTTTGAAATATTCAAACATTAAGCTCAATTTTCGTCTGACGACAGCTTTGCCAGCTTTTTATGCCCTGATAGATTGCCATGTCTTTATTTTTTTTACCCCATGAACTATATGCACCAGCTGCTTCAATTTCAGCCTTGGTAGGTGATTTTGGCAGTGTCATAGACGGTCATTTCCAACTCTTCCAAACAAGAGTGCTGTGTACTTTAGCACTCTTATTTTTGGCAGCGCATACTGTTTCTTGCCTAATTTGTCCCTTATGGAAATATGTCTTGTGATAAGATGCCACATCTCTAAAAAAGGGCTCTAGTTGAAAAGTCTCTTGTCAATAGCGCCACTGTACATGGGGAGTTCAGTGGGTTTGCTTTTGAGTAATTCTGCAAAACGCCGGCCGGGCTAAAGTGACAGTCCGGCCACATGGTGTTTTTCAAATATAACATTTCAACTCTGTGATCATGATGTCTCTGCTCACACGCACACTGTGAAATCTGCTTCCACAGCGTTGCATGTTTTTTTTTTTTTTACTTAGCAGAAAAAGTGAATGTCTTTGGAGTTTCTCTTAAAATAACAGACTACCAGTGGAAAAATAACATTGAATCCGGAGCAGACTCTTCCCCACTTCCTTTCCTCTCGCACCAAATATGTTTCCCTTTCAGAAACAAACTAACAGTTGTTTGGCAGCGAGCTATTTTCTGATCCTGCCGCCCTACTGACTCACCTATACCCATGACCCCCACCCACCTCCCAGTGAGGCCTGCAAGAATTTCCTCCCTGAGATACTAATAACAAAAATCTACTAATTTCACGTGACCCCTGCATGGCTGCCCTGACCCCTCTGAACACACACGGCAGCACATGGCCTTTGTATTTTTTTATAGCCCTGTGTATGGTGTCAGCACCACACTGTGTTTCTGTCACCTTTATTCTCCCCTTGTCTCTCACACTACCAAGTCATAAAAAGAATCCCTGAAATTTCAAAGCCAGCCTGGTCAAGGCCAATGATAAATGAGGAGAAAAGCTGACCTGCCGCTATCCTCCTACTCTCCCATCCATCGAGGTCAACCAGAGAGAGAGAACTAACAACAGGACGGGACGGTCACACGTTGCCGCACAGATGGAGGGAGACCTCTGCTTCCTCTTTGGCTGTGGCTCCGTCTATCTCACTCTGTCATTGTTGCTGTGTGTCTGAGGGCAAACCGTTGTGATTGCAGAGCTCAGGCGGGCAAAGCGCCTGCAACTTTGCTCGACAACAGGCAGGGTTCATAGAACAGAGCAGGGCCGGATCGCTGTGTAGTTGTAAATAACACAAGTGGAGACAGGAGGAGCACCTGCGTGCAGCCCCCCTCTACATCTGCAGAGATGTTGACCCAGAATATTACACATTTAGTTGCTTATTCCAAAGTGCTTATAAGCCCCTAAATCCCTAATATAAGACTTGACTGGCTTGTATCTATTATTTTGTAATGATCTACCACTTGCAAGAAAACACAGAGGACATCTGTGGAAAATATATGATGGAAAATGTCCTTGCTTTATTTTACTTTTTCAATATTGGCATCCTAAGAACGTAAATAAATGTGCGTTTGGTTCCAATTTGAGAGAGTTATGTACCACTTGAACCAGGGAGAGAGACCGAAAGAAAGAGTGAGGTTTGGCTTGGACAGAATTAAGCCTTTTAAGAAATAAAATATAAATAATCTTCAAAGTGAACAGGGGCAAGGAAAACTGAGAGGCTCTGTGGGGAGTACGAGGAACAAGCTGAAGATCGGGGAGCTGATATATGATGCTTCTGCACAACTTAACCTCGCCGACTCTTTCAAGTCCATGTTTTCTTTTCTTTATTTCAGTGGGGGGCGGAGAAAAAAAAGGCTTACAAAAATATATGGCAGATGCTCTGCAAGAAATAAGAAATACTGGTCATAAATTGAAGACGGTGTTAAGGGTTTGAGGGGAAATGAAAGGCTAGCTGGTGGTTGGAGAAGCCACCGTGTTCTGAGGTGCCCTGTGTAGTGTGTATGGGGTGTTTGCTTATGAATCACATATGGGTTTCCTTTTAAAGGGGTCTTTTCCGAGGATTAACAAACCCCCACCGTCACACAAACTGAGACGAGTGTGTGTGACACTGAGTGTTCTTCTGTTGTGAGTTGCCATGGCGACGGGGCATCACAATATCTGCAGGGCTGGAGTAAAATGGGCAAATTCAGTACTGGGGAAAACGTGAAGGAAAGTTCTAAAGTGTGGACTGACGTTGACATAGAAGGCATATTTTCAGCCAGACTTGCCGATGAACACCTTTTGATGAAGCATTGCAAGTAGTGCATGACCCACATTAGCCCAGAGGAACAGGAGAGCGGGGAGAAAGGAAGGTTCTGTGTCGTTTCCTCTTGTCCATGCGTGGAGAACATCACAGCATCCAGAATTTGGCTGAATATGCAAACACGCTCACATAAATCAGCGTGTCTCCTGTGTGCACGCATGCCTACTATGTCATTAATGACAGCTGCATACCGCTCACTGCTCTGCTGAACGACAGATGAAGAGAGGGTAGCAAAATGTACATGGCTGCAAGGGGTCCGCATCTATTGCACCGCCGGTGATTGTTTTCCTGTTGCTATAACGTCAGTAGCTGTGGGGGGTGGGCTCCATCCTTGGAATCCTTCGCTTGGTATGTCTCCTTTGGGTGGAGTCGTGTGTAATTCATGTATCCAATGGTGGACAGATGCACACACACTGTGTAATGAGGCCCCTGGAGCGTGCCAAGGCCAATGAAACCAGGTGTATCTCGCCTGGCTCCAGGTGTCCACCTAGTCATTACACCGCACCACTTTTTCCGCTCTCCCTCTCTCTCTCTCGGCCAGCGTTAATGGTTGTTTTCTGCGCGTGTATAATATGCATGTCTGAATGTGTGTAAGCTGGTGTGTGTGTGTCTGTCTGTTTGTCACATTGTGTCCACAAATTCCCTGGATGTTTCGCTGTACCAACGAATGGCCGCGTTGCAGGCGTTCCCTCGTTAATATATTCAACACACGCCTCAGACTGTCTCAGGAAAAGATGTCTTCATACTTGGCCTACAGATACATAAAACACGCTTTCTCTCCAGTGTGTGCTCATGAATGCCTGGTTCTCAATCTCCACCACCAACAGCAAAACAAAACCATTCACTAATTCTTCTTGCAGGCTCCCTATGCTCAACTCATCACAAGTCTTAGCTTGCATCCTTATCTGGATCAATATTTGTGACTAATGTCAAGCTCCGCTGTTCAATAGCTGCTAATATTTGTGAAAAGATAGTGCGCCTCCTAGTGATGGCTCTTTGAAGTGCCTGACAAGTGAGTGAGTGGGTGTGTGTGTGTGGATGTATTAGTGTACCTCTCACCACCCAACTCCTCATCACCTCATTACCAAACAGACAAACACCTTTAGGTC
>CAAKHC010006627.1:0-26015 GCA_901007825.1 Macroramphosus scolopax | reverse complement strand
TGTGTTCATCTCAGAGATAGTTTGAGGTGAGTCCTTGTTGTGGTGGCCTATGGCAGAATAAACTAAGTGGTGCTATTAATTTGCACATGATTGCTTCAAATTCCTCCAGAACAACAGAACCAGGTTGAACCAGTTTGGTGAAGAAACAGCCGTTTGTTATACTCTGTGTATGTGTGATTGTACATCACATGATCTTAATGTGTCTTGAAAAGGTGTTAAGCACTAACATTGCAGGGTCGTTACAACACAGGGTTCATTCATTCTCACTATGGCCTTATGTCACACTATGCAAATTTGGGGGAGTGATTCGGGGGGGGGTTGAGTACCTATTGTCCCTCCCGTGGATACACCCATTCCTGGGTCTGAGTCTGCTGAATCTTTGAGGGCCGTTTTCTCGGCTTTGGGTTTTTTGAGTCAACAAGGTTCATGTGGTTGTATCTTCTTCAAATGTTTTCCAATTTCAATGAATGATACATCATATGAAAGCTTATATTCTGTACTTTTATAATATGTAAAAAACTGACAAATGACAATTGCGCACTTATTGACCGTTTCACCAGCCTGGGTCACAAATGTGCAGATACTGACATCTGGTGGCCAATAGTAGACAACACATCCACTTGACAACATACATGATTTGCAGTAGGTTCTTTATTTTGTTTTTTAGCCACTTATGAAGCTCATGTGATTCTCTTTTGTTCACCAGTGTTTGCTCCTCTGATTTATTGTCCCCAGCTGGCTCAGGTCTACGGGAATGTGTTCAGTGTTCGCCTTGGAAGTGACAAGATAGTGTTTGTGTGTGGGTCCAAGATGATAAAAGAAGCCATAGTGACACAGGCTGAAAACTTTGTGGATCGACCTCCCTCTGCAGTGGCTGAAAGAATGTACTCAAGACAAGCAGGTAAGCCAATCATTCTCTTCGCCCTTTATGCTGTGTGTGTAGTGATGAGCTCCCCACAAGCTGTTACCTCTCATTTCTTCTGCATGCTTGTGTACAGGTGGTCTGTTCACTAGCAATGGCGAAACATGGAAGAAACAAAGGCGTTTCGCCTTGTCAGCCTTGCGTAATTTTGGCCTGGGAAAAAGTGTCATGGAGCAAAGCATTTGCGAGGAGATCCGATGCCTGCAAGAAGAGATAGCGAAAGAGAAAGGTTGTTTACAATCACTTCAGCATGAGCTCGTAATCAGCAACAACAGAGGAGTCTCGTCTTAACAGTAGACTCTCCTTCCCCAGGTGAACCTTTCAACCCTGCAGGACCTATTAACAATGCAGTGTCCAACATTGTTTGCCAGCTGGTGATGGGAAGACGGTTTGAATACAGCGACCAGAGCTTCAAGATCATGCTGCAGTATTTGTCTGAAACTCTCATGCTGGAGGGCTCCATATGGGGTCAGGTAAGTGAAGACATCCACTGAGTTCAGTCTTTGGCAGAGACACAGCACTCTGGGGGGAATGAGCCGTCGTATACTGGAGTATTAACTAAGAGGCCTGTGTTTGTGGTTACCTTACAAAAGTAGATGTCTCTCATCTATTTTTTTTTTCCTGATTAGCTGTATGAGTCATTCCCAGGACTGATGAAGCACTTGCCAGGGCCTCACAACAAACTTTTCAGCCACTTCAACACCCTCGTAGATTTCATCAGTCAGGAGGTAAAGCGGCACAAGCAGGACCTGGACCACAACAACCCCCGGGACTACATTGACACCTTCCTGATTGAAATGGAGAATGTATGTGAGCGACTGGATTAAACACACAGTGTTGCATCGTAATATTTTCTGCCAAGCAACAAGTCCATCATCACTGTGTCTTCTCTGTATTTCTGAATAGCACAAGACATCTGATCTGGGATTCAGTGAGACCAATCTCGCAATGTGCTCTCTGGATCTGTTTCTGGCAGGTACAGAGACCACCTCAACCACGTTGCTGTGGGCTTTGGTTTACCTGATCAAAAACCCTGATATCATGGGTAGGTCACCTTGATCTCACTGTTAATGACGAAACATGATAAGTCAGGTTTTACCATTTTCTCCCTGATTTGCTCAAAGAATAAATATTGTATTTCCAGAGAAAGTCCATGCGGAGATAGACAGAGTGATTGGACACAACCGCCTGCCCACTATGGCTGACAGACCTAACTTGCCCTACACTGACGCAGTCATCCATGAGGTTCAGAGGATGGGAAACATTGTTCCTCTTAACGGATTAAGAATGGCTGCCAAGGACACGACACTAGGCGGCTACTTCATACCCAAGGTGCTTTTTAAACAGTTTATCAAAAAGTCTAAAAAGGTTCATTGCTTTTTAGCTTTGCTTTGTGTAACTGTGGTTCTTGTTTATAGAATACTGCCTTGATGCCCTTTCTGACCTCTGTGCTGTTTGACAAGACTGAATGGGAAACTCCGGAAACTTTCAACCCAAGTCACTTTCTGAATGGAGATGGCAAGTTTGTAAAGAGAGACGCATTCCTTCCTTTCTCTGCAGGTAATCCACAAGTACGTCAATGCTACATGTGATCTGGCCCAGAATACTGGTCGCTAACATTTATGAACTGTCTAGGGAAACGTGTGTGCCTCGGAGAAGGGCTGGCCAGGATGGAGCTGTTCCTATTTCTGGTGGGTTTATTCCAGAAGTTCTCTTTCTCTGTTCCCAACGGGGTGGAGTTAAGTACCGAAGGAGTTTCTGGGACTACACGTGTGCCACACCCCTTCAAGATTTACGCCAAGGCTCGCTGAATGATGCAATATACAAGCTATCTAACAGACAACTGAAAAATACCTTATGTCTCAGCACCAGAAATATTTTTGTTTTAACGCTATTCATTATTATTGATATTGGCAATGTATCCAGATTTTTAACTGACTTGCTGTCGTCTTTTTAAATCCATTGACTGCATTTGTAAATGAGATATGATAAATTGGAAAATAACAGCTTTGCTTTGTAAACCTTGTTTAAATATTTACCCATAATGTGAATAAAATATCAACAAACCATTTCATTGGAATATGTGAACATTTTAAACCCTCAATGTTTGTCTTTGACGATGGCTCAGTTAAGATTGGGCTCAGGCTAACTAAATACAAAACATAGACTGCAAAGAATTTCTCCAGGAAATCTAACACTCAACAAACTTATTCCATTAGAATAATTTGAAATAAGCTATATTCAAGGGTTGACATTTGTAAACTTTGTTAGCACTTGTGCTGAACTGCAAAAGGCTAATCCTGTTTAGACACGTTGTGCCCCTTTCTGAATTAACTAATTGAAATATCCCTCTCCTTTTGGATTTTAACAAAACAGAAACACACACTCACACAGATGTTTTACGTTAGCAAGATCTTTGTTTTATTTTATTTGTTATGCTGTTAGAATTTCTTTTAATTCATAGTCCACAGTCTTTATTGAATTAAAGAAGGGACGTCCCAACTTGCTTCCACACACATGGATCATTATATGTACATAAGCAGTGATTCAGCAGAGTACCAACCCATCTCTAACTAGGAATAGATGATGAAGCAAGTAATCGCTGCCCTACTCTTCTCAACGGGCTCACAATGTGGATGAACATCGAAGGAGTGCTGCTTTTCATTTCTGCAGTTCTCCTCGTCGCGTATTTCCTGAAACAAAGCGATCCACCCAACTTTCCACCAGGGCCACCTGCTCTCCCTGTCCTAGGAAATGTCTTCAGTATTGATCTCAAAAAGCCTCACATTTATCTAACCAAGGTAAGTTAAAATTCTTGGTCTGATTCTTGATAAGTTGAGCATGTTAAAAAAAAGAAAAACGATCAATTGTAACTATTCTACTGAAATACATAGTCACTGCTTCATATGAGTTATGTCCTGAAGCATGAGCAAGTCATTAGATTGCTGTAGAAAACAATTCCTAAAAACTGATAGTAATGCCCTGCGAAAAGTGCATCTGATCAGAGTCACATGCTTGACAATAGGGTATTATTCTCCTCCGGCATCCACAGCTAGCTGATGTTTATGGGAATGTTTTCTGCATACGTCTGGGAAGAGACAAAACAGTGTTTGTGTCTGGATGGAAAATGGTGAAGGAAGCTATCTTGACACAGGCTGACAGCTTTGTGGACCGGCCGTACAGCCCGGTGGTGACCAGAATTTACTCAGGAAACTCAGGTGATTCATTTAAACACACTAAGTAAAACACTGCTTCCTGGCAAAACCACTGAGATTTCTTGTGTCCTTCTGTCTCAGCTGGTCTTTTCTTCAGCAATGGGAAGGCGTGGAGGAGACAGCGGCGTTTCGCCATGGCCGCATTACGAACTTTTGGTCTGGCTAAGAGGTCGACGGAACAAAGCATCTGTGAGGAGAGTCAACATCTGCAGGAGGCGATGGAGGGGGAGAAAGGTTTACAAGATATCAGAATGAAAGTAAACACGTATATGTAATGTACCATGACAAGAGACTTCTCTTCATTCCAGGTAGGCCGTTTGACCCAGTGCCCTTCTTAAACGACGCAGTGGCCAACATCATCTGTCAGATAGTGTTTGGGAGGCGGTTTGACTACAGTGACCACAACTTCCAGAGCATGCTGACAAACCTGACTGAGATGGCCTATCTGGAAGGCTCCATATGGGCTCTAGTAAGATGCAAAAGCAGCTCAGACATGCCTGACAATTTCACAGAAAACCCATGTACATATAATATAGTTTGCATTGTCATTGATGATTCTAAACTTTCTGTGGATAAGAAAACGTCCAAGTGGGTTTCTCAAGGGCCTCACCAAGGTTGCAGGACATAGACTCAGAGTGGTGATTTTAAGTGGTTGGAACCTAGAATGCTAGAAACGTGTACAGCGAACATGAGTACTGAATGGGTACCAGTAGGGCTACTTGGATGTCTTACGTGTGATGTTACACTGTCTTTTTAAACATTCTGTGGACAAAATCCAAACCAGCACATCCAAGCAGGGCCCTTGATGGACTCCATACAAGGCCCCATTTTGGTAGAATATATCCCACTTCCAGTACCCATGTTTGCATGTCCATGTTAAATGCCTGTGTCTATTCCTCTGGGTTTCCCATTTCAGTCCCAGTTGGATGTGTTGGCTGGAATAATTCGCTTCATGCCGTTCAAAGAACCTTTATGCATATTTGCAAGGTCTGATTTCACTCACATAAACTGCATTTGCAAGCTGGAGTGTTATATTTTCTAATTGTAAAAAGAATAAGAACACCAACGCTCAACAAGTCTCCTGTTTTTTATCCATACAGCTGTACAACGCTTTCCCAGCACTGATGAAACATCTGCCCGGGCCTCACAATGACATCTTCAGCAACTCCAAATCGTTGGAGGCATCTATCAGGGCAGAGATAGAGCGGCACAAGTTTGAACTGGACCCCAGCAACCCACGAGATTACATTGATGCTTTCCTCATTGAGGAGAAAGTATGTTTTTCGTATGAAATAGAAAAGAACAGCTGTTATGAGACTAGACTCTAACCATGCTGTGTGTTTGCCCCTCCGCTCTGCCCGACAGCACAACAGAAACAGTGACCAGGGCTTCAATGAAGGAAACCTGGTTCTGTGTTGTCTGGATCTGTTCCTGGCTGGTAGTGAAACCTCTTCAAAGACCCTGCAGTGGGGCCTCATCTACCTCATCAACAACCCTCATATCCAGGGTGGGTGTTCAGATAAGACTTGCTCCACATGGATTATCATTACTGTGATCGACATCAGCCTCATGTGAATTGTGACTGAAATGTTTCATTAGAAAGAAGTCACTTCGATAGATCAATTCATTAATCTTTTATTTTTAAAGACAAAGTCCAGGCAGAGATAGACAGCGTGATCGGGCCGATTCGCCAGCCCGGTATGGCTGATAAACCCAGCATGCCTTATACCGACGCTGTCATCCATGAGATCCAGAGGATGGGAAACATCGTTCCTCTAAACGGACCCAGAATGACTGCCAAGGACACGTTACTGGGTGGCTACTTCATACCCAGGGTGCGTGTTCTTCTCATTGCATATAGCAACCAGACACAATGTTTCTTCTGTAGAATATAATGTTTGTGGAACATACATTGAATCCCTGAACCTCATCTGCAAAATGTACACACACAAATATCAAAATAAATCGATTGTGCTTCTTACACATAGTACAACATTATTTTAAGATTAGAATAACTTTTTATGGTATATTTATGCTGTAATTATGAACAATGAGTTTTTTGTCCTGCCATTGTGTTGGTAGGGAACCTCTGTGGTGCCCAACTTGACCTCCGTGCTGTTTGACAAGAACGAATGGGAAACTCCAGACACCTTCAACCCTGGACACTTCCTAGATGCTGATGGCCATTTTTTGAAGAGGGATGCATTTGCACCCTTCTCTGCAGGTAACCTTCACATTTAACTCATAATTCAGACTTTCTGTACATTCATGAGTTGGGGTTGGCTGCAGTACCTGCAATGGATAGTGGGTGATGTTTTGTCCTGTTTTGTCACAGGAAGACGTGCCTGTCTGGGAGAGGGTCTGGCAAGAATGGAGCTGTTCTTGTTTCTTGTCAGTTTATTGCAGAAGTTTAGTTTTTCAACTGTGGATGGAGTTGAGTTGAGTACAGAGGGAATCATTGGAGCCACACGCACACCGTACCCTTTCAAGATCTGCGCCAAGGCCCGTTGAAGCTGTCCGTCTAGTTGTTGTAGACTATGTGCATCTCTTTTCCTGTAATTGCCTTCCCGCTAATTATTACTACCACTCTTAGCAGTCCTAGGACATAGTGTGCCGTTTGTTAGCCACAACAGAGTCAAGATATATGCTAATGTTTGATGAATCATAACAAGCTTACACTTATGTATAAGAACACATTTAGAGTTGAGTGACTGTTATATTCAAACAAACAGGCTCATCTTGTCCATGTATATGAAAGATTTATGTTTGAATATACAATGTTCTCGTGTGGGAAACCTTTTCTCTTCTGATGTTTCTTTTGGAAGCTGCTTATTGCTCTGAGGATACTAGCGCCTATCTGTGTTCCATGAACAGCAGCGGTCCATAATACAATTAACTAATTTAGCGTTCTTTTAACAAGTTTTTATTTCTGCTAATGAATGAACACAAGATTTTAAAAAAAAGTTTTTTTTTTTTTATTCACAATAAAACCAAAGGCTTTAAAATTTAACTCCTTAAATTCACCAAATTTCATGATTCCTTTCCTCACTCTTTATTTATAGTGCTTATTCGTACAAATGATACTGCTTATAAATTAGCAATCTACAATATTCATCCACCGCCGAACAAAATAAAAGCACTTTGACAAACAATATATCTTCAGATCACAAACTATCATAGCAAAATGCCTCTCTGCTGTTCCAGCAAACACAAAGTGAGAATTCAATCAACAGTAGTTTCAAGTTCAATCTCCTGCTTGTCTACAGCGCGTTTCACCTTGAGCTTCCACTGACACTACACAGCATGAAAACCTGATCATAAACAATATCAACTAGAATACTTAAAACTGAAGTTAAAATTTGCAAGTATTCTACGAATGCTTAACCTGGACCCGACATTTAGATCATAAGCTGGTGTAAAAATCATGTTTATATTACGGCTGTACAATTTGATCTCACTACTAGATAAGATTCAAGACATTCAGTGAATATAAAGGCCTGCTGCTTTTCATTTCCAGCAGGATGCTCCTGCAGAAGTCAAATACAAAATACATGATAAACACACTGGGATTTCTTGTATGTAGGTTGTTATTGCAGCACCTCAATATCAATTGCAAAATTTCTGACAGCTTTACGTGATGGGCTTATGCCATTTGAATACAAATCTTGTGACTGTTTGATTCTTACAAGCAGTTGGTGTCCAGCACCAAGTACAGCATTCTTTTCTCAAAGGTGACTTTGGAAAGAAAAACAACTAAAGCACGTCTGCCTTTTCCCCAGTCTGCAGGATGACAACATTAGTTGTCTTTGCTTCATAACATACGCCTGTAAGCACATCAACTTCTAAATCCATCAGTTAAAATCACATTCACATATACAATATGAGCTTTACGTTCCTCTCATTTCTGACCACATACACGGTATGACAGGATGTATGACTGAATGCTCAAATGATAGCAGGAAGTAATTTGAGTCTGCAGTTGGCAAAGCAAACACGCAGGACAGTGTGTGTACAATAGTGTGCTCTTATCAACTGCTGTGGTGAGGGCAGGCTGTAGGTAAATGTTCTACGCAGGTTCCACTACTAGCCAGTGTAATATTGGATCAGTTAGGTGACTTGTAGTGTTGTGTTTAATGATCAAAATCAGCTAGTCCTTGCCCCCTCCCAAAGCGCTGAGAGCAGATGTTTTTAAGGTCACTTGAGTGCTCCCTAGTGAGGGAGGAGTTCCCCCCCTTAACTGAAAAAGGGGAGTCATTGTGCTGTGACGAGGCCTATTTGGAGGTAGTGGCAGGCACGCTGATGGAAAGCGCTCTGCGTGGGGCATTGGAGACTTGCCGCTGCTGGGACAGGAAGGACTGGCCAGGGGACAGCATGGAGGCGGTGCGGCCACCGAGGCGAGATTCAATTGCCAACTTCTGATGGTTCAGACCCTGAAAAGAAAAACAGTGTTTCCTTGCTCTGATTTATCTGCTGTGTGTTTGTAAGGCAGTGCACGGTAAATAACGCCATGAATGGCCAGATCTAAATCCCATCTTACCTTGTTATACCACGCTGTAACAATCAGCTTCTCCTCATACTCTCTCAGTCGGGCCTGCTCACACTGACGCTACAAGGCAAAAGGAAATCAGTAATATCTTCTATTTTCATACTACAACATAACTGTGCAGAGGTCAAAATGCGTATTTACCTCTAGGTTGACAATCAGCTTGTCTCGGTCTGCCAGCTGGGTCTTCAGAGCCTGGATCTCAGCAGTGGCTGGATTCAGTTTAGGATCCAGCGCTCGAATCACCTTCAAGTAGGAAAGAAAGGACAGTTTTCAATGGGCGTTGGATAAAACCACTTCCCCTTTGGCAAATAAAACTTGAATACAAAATAGTAACTACTCACATTGCGAGCTTTCTCTAGGTACATTTTGTACCTTTCTTCCATTGCCCTCATGTCATCGTCCTTCTTCTTCAAAGCAGCCATTAGCTCATCTAGCTTCAACGCTTAGAAACAAACAGCTGTAATTTTACTCATATGTTACAGTGGTGCGGTTTAATGTTTTCTGTTCACACTCCTGCAGATGCAGTGGTGGTGTAATAAGTGAAAACTACTGACTACCGTCCGAAGGTTGTGACACTTACATGTCAGGGTGTTGTCAGGCTGAAGATCCTCCAGCAGCTCTTTCTTCTTCATGATTTCATCCTGAGCCTCATTCAACTGGACCCTGAGGAAACAAACTCAAAATCTTTACCACCCTCTTGTGAAAACTAAATTTTCTTTATCTTCATCTTCCGTCTTTCAACTTCCATTTTAATACTGATCCAAGATTCACACTTACATGTGCGCGTCAAGTTTCCGCTTCAGGTTAGACTGAAAATTAGAATTAAATAGGAGAGTTTAAAGCCTCTACAAATTAAAATGTTGACTGAAAATATAAACTTATCCGAACTCTGTCCACACGTGCTGGCACACTCACATCGTCAGGTTTGGCCGCCTGACTCTGCAGTGCCTTCTGGAGGTCTTCGACCTGCTGCTGCAGCTCACTGACCCGCTCTCGGCTCAATCTGTAGATCGAAACCACATACAGGGGAAGGAGACATCACATGCAGCAAGAGTGAATTAAAAAAATGTAGTTAACAAAATAAATCAAGCAGGCAACAGAGCTGTCACATGTGAACAGCAGAGCAGCCAGTGGCTTTGGAGAAAAGAAACGTCACACTTTTATATGGTTAATGAAAGTGTGACAGAAACTCTGCTGACCTGTTCTCCGTGTCCAGTTTACTATGAGTCTTATGTGCTTCCTCAAGCTGGGCCTGCAGACCAGCGATCTTCTCCCTCTCAAATTCCTCCTGCTGCACTCTCAGCATCTTGTTCTCATGCTGCAGCCTAATGAACTTTTCTCTAAACAAGCAGACTCAAAGTCAGTGTTCGCACATCGTGACAGAAAAAGAAAATGTTGTCAGACACAGCATCTATTACCTGTGCTCGATGGGTATTAATTCAGCAGCCAGGTTATCATGGCTCGGGCTACTCGAAGAAAGCAACCCTACATGGAAAGAGAGTTTGTGGATTTTAGAACATGAAAGTGATCAGGGGCTACGTGACATAATGCTGTCAGATTTGCCTATCTACTACGATACCTGCTTGGGAGAGCTGGTGCTGTTGTGCCTGAGTGCATCGCAGCTCCTCGTTGATCTCCTTCAGAGAGTCTCTCTCAATGATGGTCCTCTAGTGGTGAGCGAGACAATATTACAACAGTTTGTTAAGGGTGTTAAGAAAAAAAACATCCCCCTGTCAGTTCTTCCTGAAATTCCTAAGCTTGCACACCTCTTTCTCCTTCATAACAGTTTCATGCTTCTCCTCCAACTTCTTCATCTCAAAGGCCAGGTTGTCTGCTCGCCTCGTCTCATCAGACAACTTACTGTGTAGCTCTTGGACCTGATCAAGCAAGAGACCGCACAGGTTAACAAACAAAACACTACACACTGTCTTTTCTTGCAGGTGGCATTCGTATAGCCAGTTTCTCTACTGTTCAGGTTATACAGATATTCAAATCACATATTAAACAAAAGAGACTAACAGGAATTGTGTTTTTAACCGTTTTATTTCCTACCAAGCTTTGCTAATAATTTACCTGTCTCTTGTATGTCTCGAGCTGTGCACGTGCAGCGTTGGCCTTGCGTAGCTCTTCCTCCAGGCTAACCGTGTTGTGCATGTAGGTCATGTTATTCTCCTCCAGCAGTTTCATCTGCCTCTTCAGATCACCCAGATTCTCCAGCTTACGCTTGTATGTTTCCACCGAAGCCTCCAGCATCACCACACGATCGGAACAATTCCTACAGTTCATGAATAAACATACAGAATTATCCATAAACAAGCATGAGTCTTTATAAGCTTGCTTGGCACAAACATACATGTAGGATGTGAATGAATAATGATACAGAGGATATTACAGACGTCAGATGGGTGAACAGAGCTTTATTTATTTGATCAAGCAGGAAGAATGTGTACGCCATTAAATTTAACACTTACGTTCCAACTTCATGTTGAGATACTGCCCCATCCAATATCAGTTGACTAGCTTCTCTTTAGGTTGTTGCTGATCAGTGAAATAATAACCCTCTCAAACTAACTGGTCCCTGCTAATATCTCACTATCAGGCAACACACGTTTCTTTGTATGCTGCTGTATAACCAAAGCAGATGAAACATCTGTCCAGCCTTGTTGTCAGTTTTAATTGGTAAACTGTTGTGTCCTGATCTGAATTAATGTGAGAACACCCAACAAAAACACTAACCTCAAAACGTCAAGCTCATCTTTTAATGCCCGGGACTCTTCTGCCAGGCTGGTGAGCTCGTCATTACGGTGCTGAACCTCAATCAGCTGCTTCTCCAACTCTTCACAATGGATCCTGTAGTCGTCCTTAGCGGCCTCCAGCCTAAAAAGTTGAAAGAATTCATAATTTCTGCTATACAGTCTCCCACATGTGCAGTGGGGTCGCTACAGTACATTTATACACAAAGAGGACAAACCTGAAGTTATCCTCTTGCAGTGTCTCTAGCTGCTGTTGTAACTGGCTGTGTTTTCTTCCTGAGGGTGTGCTCGGGTCATCAAATGTATCCAGCTGATTGGCTCGGTCAGTTAGCACGTCGTTCTCGGCCAATAAACTGTTCCGTTCCTCTTGAAGTACAGCCACCTGTCCGGGTCATTAAGTTGTTAAACCTGATCTCAAAAGTAATTCAACTGAGGTTAATAAAGTACGCAGATAAAAATATGTGTCAAGTCAGCATGGAAGACGTTTTATTGCTTCTAGTTAAATTATATCATGCAAAGCAAATTATGTTCTGAGCAACAGAGCAGTTCTCTTCCACTCCGTGGTTATAGCTAACACTGCAGTTAATCCATGCTGGAAGCAGAGCAAAGACAACGTGCACTTAAAAAAACAAGTTAATACAGAATTAGTTACCCATCACTTCCCTGACGAGACACTGGATTACAACAGACGGAGAATAACTTGCTGTGTAAAAAGGCCTACAGACTAAGTAAGAACGACATTCACGAACGGTATCTTTTAAAAAGTAAATTAAGCTTCATACACAGTTAATTTTATTATTACAATGAAGTAAAATGCAGTCTAATACTTCAGTCCAGTTTCCCAAAAGTCAATTCAACTTTATGGTCAATGCCTCTTGCGATAAAACCCTAAAGTTCAACAGCACGAGAAAACATAGCCTCCAAAACGTCAAGTTGAAACTCTTTAAAGTTTAAACAAAAACTTAACATTAAATTTTACACTAGACTGCATTCATTCTAGCAAGGTGTATCTAACAACTGGTGACTGTCTTACATAAAGTTATTTTCAAAACATGACTTACAAGCCATCGTCATACAGGCAGACCTCACTGGAATAATACAAAAGATAATCAATATTCACTACGTGCTGATGAACTGTCCCAAACAGCATCCAGATCGAGCCCTCTGTTAGCCGAGTTAGATAAACATTAGAGCAGCTGCCTTAGATGGGTTTAGTTTTGCTGAATGGACAGCCATGTTGGACTTACCTCACTGCGACGAGAGACAGGGGACAGAACATATCAATCTGTCGAGAGTCCAGTTAAACATGTGATCAGTACCAAGGATAACTTTTATGTGCAAGCACAGTGGCGGAGCATGGGCTGGATTCTACAGTGGGAGCCAGCAAAGCCCAGACTGAAAGCCCACAGTCCTTCTGCCACAGCAGCTCCAGACAATGGACCAAATCATTATGGCGAATTACACAACTCCTGTTTATTCTGTCACCGAGGCACGCACGTGTGCTCACAGTGTGGGTATGAGCTGTGCATTTACCTGCATGTCCAGCTCTTGACAGCGTTGGGCTAATCCTTCTTTCTCTGCTAAAAGTTCAGTCTGGTCCTCCTGAGCTTTTTGTAGCTGGACACATGAAGGAAAAGCAGGGTAAACCAACATGTAAATTCATATTATTGGCAGCTGACGCAAGATAAGCGAAGATGGAGCTGTTCTGGAGGCAGTTTGATGGCATCTCAGTAGACAGGAAATAGACGCTTGGTTAGTTGTCAACAGTCCTTCATGCATCGCTGCCGTGTTAGACACCCTAACATACATTGACCTGTTTTGATCACAAACACCTGAATCTTGCAGGCCAGTGGATCCCCCAAAAAAAGGCTTGAGTTACTGATTTACATCAATAAGACGATTTGTAATTCAGAGAGATGGCTAAAATAATACCACTGACCTGCTGTTCCAAGTCTCCTGACAGCTCTGCTCCAAATGGGGTCGCACTCTCTTTACTCAAGAGCTGTAGAGGAAGATGTCACTGCGTTCATTGCTTAGACTCAATAAAATACAAGTTACAGTCTGCCTTCAGCAATTACTGCTGTTAAAATCCCTTTCAGGCACCTTGAGACAATTTCTGATGTGTAAAGAAAAGTGTCACCTTCTCAGTAAACCCGTTCTGGATAAGTTTATTATTCCTAATCTAAGTGAGGTGGAAACTTAGTACAGATGACTTACCTCTTGGATAGCCGTCATGACAACATGCTGCACAGACTCCTCCAGGGTCATGATGACTTGAATGTATTCTGGCAACAGTGAGAAATAGATTCAAAACATTAAATACATGATTTAATATTCCTCAGGTTACATGTCCAACTATCATGTGTCATACTGCAGCAAGTGGTTTTGGACATCAGGCTGCATGATGGGCTCTGCTCAGTATCTTAGCTGGGCAATACAAAACAATGCAATGACCTGGATTGGGTGGTATCTCAGATTTTTCAAAATGTCCTGCCATTTCCCTGCGGTATATGATATATGACAGTATTTGTATAAAAAAAGGCAAGTGACTGGTAATAGAATTAATGGTTGCATGAATGACACGGTCAAGCACACAATTATGTGCGTCTACTTTTGCGATTAGCATACTTAAACATGTCTAGGGGGGTTTAAATACTTATAGCCCATAGAATAATGAATATATTACAAATAAGCACTGTCTCCCAGAGATTCTTTCTCAAAGACCCAATGACGGCGGACACAGATAGATCAGTGGGCCAACAGAGATGATAAGTGGGTCATGGCAGACTGACAGTGGAAAAAAATGTGTGGCCAATCCACTGCTTTTGCAGTTAGAAGAAATAGTCTCAAGATAAACTCACAAGTGGCAATATTCTCATGATTCCATCTGTAGAAAACCGATTGAGCAGAAAAGAAATAACTAGCCAATTGTTTCATTTCTACCTCTAAATAATTATTCTGTTGGCAAAATTCCCTGTTGCAGTAAACTAACTTACTGTAGTCTTCCGGTGGGTAGCTTGATATGCTCGTCTGACCCAAAACTCTCATTGGTTGGACTATTGCCATAGTTACTCTCATAAACAGAAAAGCGATTCCTCTGAATAGCCTTTTAGGACTAATCCCCCATTTTTGGGGGGTTGGAAGGAACATATGCAGACCTTGCTGTTTGGGTCTGGTTTGTATCCACAAAATGCACCTCAGATACAGGAAGCCACATACCTTGTTTGCGCTCACATTTGACAGCACAGCCCAATACGAGCTGCAGCAGTCTCCCGAGCTCCTCAGAGGCCGAGTGCTCTGCCACCAGGGCCACATCTGGCAAGGGGAAGTCAGAAAGCCCCTGCACTAAAACCTAAAAAAGGTACAGACAAAGACATCAAACACTGGTGTTCATACTTGCTGGCTGCAAGAATTCAGAATTACTGGGAATGAAAGATTTGCTAAGAGGATTGCTGAACATAACATTTCAAACATTGACTTAGCCAAACGGATAGAAGGAATTTCTTGGCTGGAGCACTATCTGGTGTTGTTGATGTATTATTTTGTAAAAGACTGGTGAGGCTTGATGCTTGTTTTGTTCTTAACTGCACACGGTTTTTCCCTTAGGAGGGGCTCCTGGGCCCTGTGTTACCATTACAGTGGACACTACAGCTCCCATGAGAACTGAATGAACACATCAGCCAACAACTGTGCAAACACAAAGAGGATATTGTGTACAGAGTGAATACATACCTCATTATAATATTCAAGCACCATCTGAAGGATCTTCTTTAGGTTGTTCATCTGAGGACATCACAAAAAAGATTTGATGCAATGTGAAAATATAACTGCAGACGATAAGGCAACAGCAGCAGGGAAAATAGTATATCATAGTATCAGCTGCACCAGTTTGAGGAGGAGGGAGAGCGAATGGCATGCATGGCCTCATAAAACACAGCAAGGCATACGTTACACATATAGCGGACAGAATTGGACACATTTCACCACAGGAGTCAGCGTGCAGGCTAAACCAAGAGCAGCACCTCTGGAGCAGGTAGGAGGTCAATGTCAAGGACAGATTGGCAGGAGTGAAGCACACAGAGAATTCAGGGGGTTCAGCCATGAATGAAGACAAAACCCACAAATTGAGGATAAGGGAGATGGCCTTGCTCTTTACCTTTAGTCTCCAGTTGTCTTCAATATCCGTTTTGATACGACTGAGCCATCCATCGGTGAACCATGATGGGTCTCTGCAACACACACCCAATTCAATCTAACAGTTAATATACACAGGACCTCACATTAAATAGAGTAAAAGTCAAGAGAATGGGCTACTAAAGTCTCTACTGTGATTCAACTTGTTCAAGCAAAACAAGACAAGCGAGACATAATTAATTGGCCAGATACAAGCAACATATATGATGTATGACTGATTGTGTGTGTTCTCTCACATTTGATGCAGTGCCTGAGATATTGCTGCTCCAGTGGTCAGCTCCTCCACTGTTTTGCAAGGTGCAGAGGTGTTGAACGTCTGCAGCTGAGAGGTAGAATATATATCATCATCATCATGAGGATGGGCAACAACCCAATGAGAGTAAAGTGAATAAGGCAGTAGCACACTAGGCGGCAAAGAGTCTCGCCACATCGCTACAGCTGTGCTGAGGTGTTTTTGTATGCCCAACAAGGAATATTATATAGGTAAAAGAGGAAATGGTCAGGGATGCACTGATGGATAGATTGAGAACAGATTTGACTGCACATAATAGAGATATATCTACAATCCTGACAGTCACAGTGGTGTCTCTGCCAATGTTGATTTTTGAATAATTAGAATTATCTTTTTCCTAAAAAAACGAGACCTCCAAACCAAATTGATATAAAAGTTAATTTGACTTACACCTCTGATTTGCTATATTCTTTTTTTATTTTAACCCTCTAAAGTCTTACTTAGGTTTACCGTTGTTCAACAAACAGATAAGTAAATAATAAGGCTTAATAGGGCTTTCAATGTCAGATGAACCTGACACGCGACCGCTTAGCCCAATAATAAACCACCAAAAAATACATATATACATATATAAGATCACTTAAAAAAGGCAGGTGCAGGAACGAAAGGTGGTGGTTTTGATTGATCAACGTTTACTTAATGTTACATAATGTTAACAAAAGATCCAAAGAGCAACATTGCATAAATAGCTCCCTGATAATTGGATTACTACTCTAAATCAAACGAGGATCACTTAAACTGCATATTATTGTCTGTGTTCATCCTGACATTACGTTTAGTATCCTGCAGTATACAACCCATAGACGGTATATATCAGCGTATGTATCGATTATACGACCTGACATACAACACTGCGGTCAACCAGTTAGCTAGCACTTAACGCTACTCAGGTTGAACCGTGTTGACAAAGCCACTCTTCCACCACATTGACTACAACTGCAACTGAAGCTAACGCTCATTCATATAATCTTATAACTAACAGTATCTGTTATTTCAAGCTCACTGACGACTATCTTCAAGGAAATAGTCTCCACATCTACTCTCAGCCGGTAAAGTGTGGTGCGTTCTCGCGGTCACCTTAACCACCTACAAACAGGTAACTTACCTAGCCTCTATATTTCCGCATTAACATAATATAAGCCAAAAAAACTCACCCATATTATGAGGCTCTCAACCAACACCGACTTGCTCTCGTCCATTAGTTCCGTTTCAGCAAAAGCTAAATTAGTTTCTCCACCTGTCAGCGAAGCTCTTCCGCTCCTTCCCTTGCATTTGACCTCACCTGCTGCCGAGGTAAATCTCTAACGACAAATACGTAGAATATACAGCCTTTCTGTCGTTCCGCCGTAAGAACAACGTAAAATGTAGGTGAATAGCGCCCCTTCTTAGTTATTTGAACGTTTACTTGTTTCTGCAGAGGTGAAGTAATGAGCCGCGACACAAGCTGGATCCAATCAGAATTAAGATATGCAAAGATTGACGGCTTATTTACACCACTGTGGCCAATCAGAGGACGGGATCAGTGATTTTATGACGCCCCTATTCTCTGGACAAAGTCAAAGCATTTTCCCATTTGTGTAACATTCAGATGGTTCCCCTCACTGTTCGTAGATATGTATTGTGGTAGAAACCGATCATGAGACAAGCGAATGACTAAATACAATGAACAAAAGGCTCTATGTTATAAAGTTATTTTGCTTTCAACAGTTGTGAAAGACGTCGAATGTTCAGATTTAATAAAAGGAGAAATATCAGAATAGTACAATTAAAAAGTGCAAAAGGTTATTATAATTCTTTGAAAAAGAGAAATTAAAGAATAATAGAAAATAATGAATCTGACTCGTTATCACATAGTTTTCTGCAATAATGAGTCGATCTATCTCCAGATTGTAAGTCATGAATGTAATACGGAAGTCATTCCTATGAGATAAAGAGAAGGAAAGGCAGGTATGCAGACAAATGGATTGTTAAAAAAAAATCACAATAGAAAAATACAAATTATATTTAATTATGCAAAAATAATTATTTGCAAAGAACACTCGGTATATTGTATTTGACTTTGGTTCCATTCACCACAATGCTCTCAGACTAGTCCATAGAGCAAACAACTAAGTGATAATCTGAGTAAAGTTCATATGTGTACACTTCTAAAATCAGTGAGTATGACCTGAGACTGAACTTCACACATATGACCTTAAGTGGCAGCCTCTCTTTTACTGTCAGTGGGTGAGACCCTGTGTTTTATGATCTCTGCCACTCTGATACACTGATCCTCACTGACTGATGACTGCTATTTTTAGATGACCTGAACTACTCGGACTCCATCTTCTCAGCCTCCATCGTAGGTGAGGTGAAGGACTTGAGTAAATATTTGCCAGGATACCGCTGCAATGGCTACCACAGTGACCTGTTTGAAGATCATCACATTTCAGATACCGTATGAGAAAAAATTACACTTGCAAAAATAAAACAATTTAAATTGCATTTACTAGTCAGCTAATGCATCTTGAATTATTTGGACACTTACGTCCTTGTTAACTATACCATAACTTTAAAGGATGAGAATAATAGTTGAGAAAGTGTTGATTTCATAAATTTACCTTGATATCAATTTAAATTCAGGTTCATGATAGGTCTGTGTTTGGTTGCTGATCCACGGCTGATTTGCCCTGAATACAGTGTTCTTGTCAGTGCATTTTACAATCAACTGTTTATAGTAAAAGTAGAATTATCAGAAGCCGGGCTGTTAGGAGAGTAAACATTGGGTAAATTATTTGCGGGATCAGATCTAACCTACCTGAATACTGCGTGGGAGGGATCTATTCTGGCTTTAATCCAGCATGTGACCCAAATTGTCACATATTGGAATTTGTCACTTTTAGACATATTCACTTCACATTTATACAGAAAAAGATGATCAGAGTATGTTGAAAAGTTTTATTTTTGTTTGTACTATTGGGTAGTATTGATCTGACTGTATTACTGCTCCCTTCAAGCAGGAAGACTCGGCTTATATTGGAGGGTGTTGTTGATCATTGACAGGAAGCTCCAATCTATTCTGTACAATAATGCTGTCAGGCAGCACTTCACTTCCCTCCAGGAGACAGTGTCAAACGGTCAGCAGCGGTCTCAGGCTTAACCATGCGCAGCTGCCACAGCTCTCCATCCCGGTGAGTTGAGTCTCATTTGCTTATGTTTGATAGTTGCTGTCTTAGAGCACAAGGGATGTATTGTACTTAAAATAGGTTTAGGCTTAAGAGGAAGTTTAAGCCAGAAGATGAAAAGAAGGGTCGCTACATCTGACCTGTTGAAGGCGTGAAAAAATGTATGGTTACAAAATAAAACAAGTACAGTACAAGGTTTGATATTGTTTATACCAGATCAAACAATTTAACAAACCAGAAAAGAGCTGAGAACATTTAACCTTATTTCACAAATCTGTAGTTCTGTGTCTTCTCACAAGCGGATATGACATATTTAAGGTTTTATTTAAAGTCACGTCACATTGCAGACTGGACCATCTCCCTTCTGAAGGACGAGCGAGTCATGGATACCGAGGGTCATCCAGAGCTTCAGTTTTTCCGCCAGAGCATTCAGCATCAACATACATGAGCTGCCACGTGGTGAGTGTCTTTCTCTCTCACGCACACAAACCTGTGTTTACTTAAGTCACTTTTGGGGTTCTTAGATAGATTTCAATTGATTTTATGGAGACCTACCCTAGCCATATTCCCCAAATTGTCTGAACAAGCATAGTAGATCTGTCGTACTGCCTGTGATGACTGATGACTTTTTTTTAGATTATATATTACAAAACTTTGGGAACACAGAATTTGATCATACATTATCTACATTTGTCTCTCCTTTGCTTCATCCCTTTCCTCTTCTTATTTCCCTCACCTTCTTCATGCTTTTCACCTCATTTCACCTTTTTCTTCTTATCTCTGTAGGAATCTACACAGTTTTGTCCAGTGTGCCTGCAGACGGCCAGCTTCCCAGTTCAGACCAACTGTGGCCATTTGTTCTGTGGTACAAGATTATACACACACATACACTTCATTCATGCACCTGTTCACTCAATCATCTGTGGTATACATTCAGTTGTCATATGCTTCAACACTCACCTGTAGCATCACGTGTTTCTACCTGCAGATTAGTTTGCTTCATTCATTGCAGACACCTAGAATATGTCTGTTCAGCTTCAATAATTAACTGTTGCCATTGTTACTTAAGTCTACCTCCATCTGCAAGTTTACAAAAAATAGCTCTTCTCAAAGATGCAGAGCTTAATAAGATGTAGGGTAGTCATGAAATATAACACCATTATTTAGCTGTTGACTGATGTTCCCCAAATGTAATTCAAAACTTTGCATTCAAATTCACACCACATCAATATAAAGTTTACCTGTAACAAAGAACACAACTCTTGTGTCAATAATCAATATGTTGGATTTCCACAGCAACATTTTAGAGTAATGTTTGAAACCATGTTTCAACTCAATTGTATAAAATGTTTTCCACACAAACTAAGCTAAGATCAGAACAGTTATTACCAGAAGGACGCAGAAAAAAGATCATTTGAAGCTGCATTTAAACAATTCAAGGTTCTCCAAGATTGTAGAAATTTGAAAACACAGAAAAGTAGGACCAGATGCCCTTAGAGTGTGGCTCAAGACTTTTAGGTATATCTAAAAAACATTGTGAAAGAAGCGCATTTGCTGGGTTTAGAGAAGCAATAGACCACTGCAGTAATTTTGTTCATATATTCATATATTTTTTTAATTTGGGACCAGAGAGAATTTCATGAAGTAATTAGTAATTTGGCAGGAATTAGAAAGCAGAACATGTTAATGTCACAAATGCACATTTGCCTAACCTTTATACCATCTGTTTCAAATTACAACACTATCCTTTATTCCAGCATGCAATTTCCTTCAACTTTGGATTAATTTAGAAACAGTTACCACTGTGCCTTACCTGTCCTCACTCAGTGCCTCTTCAGTCCTTGATCAGTGACATATGATTTTAATTTTGACATTGCAGCATCAGAGTTTTTGCTGTTATTTTCCCATAATCTAAATATTTTATGGCAGCACAAGATATACAGTATATTGTGATAAACCGATGAATGTTGCATGTGCTGATTCTGCAGCTCCATGTTTGATTGCCTACTGGAGACATGGCTCATGGTTGGATGCAATCAGCTGCCCTCTTTGTAGACAGAAGGTGCCGTATGATTGTATTATGATATCTTTAATAAATTGAATGTAAACAGAGCAAGCGTAGAATTGAAATGCACATGAAATGAAAGTGCTTGTGACTCTTCAGGTCAGTGTGCTGTGCCATCTATTTAACGAGAGTCGATCAGACCGTCAGTCAAAGGAAGTTCTTGGGGAAATTACAGACTACAACAAACGTTATTCTGGAACCCCACGACGGGTCAGTACTCTACTTAAATCTCAGACAAAACACTAGTGCATCCTCAACACAAAGCACATCCATCAAAGACCATGTCTTAGTCTTAACTAAAAGTATCTTCTCATTAAAAGGGAAGTTTCCTTGTTCTTTGCAGTTCAACTGAATTTGGTAGTGAAACTTTTACAGCTTTGAATGTTACAAGTCTTCCACCATTCTTCCTTGTAACAGTAATACAACTTAAGCAACCTCATTGTCCCATATAACAACCAGTACAAACGATAGTAGGTGCTTAGGTACCGCACTTGACTGACACACCTGCTCCCTCGACCTTGTTTGCATAAATGAGCATTTCTTATCATTTTAAATACGACAATATGCTGTTGAAATAACAATAAGGTTTTGGCATGTTTTCCTTCTCTAACATTTTCCCTCTTCTTCACACCGACTCTTCCAGATTACAGACTACATATGTGACATGCTGCTTCTTCTTCACTTGGTTGCCCGAGGTCTGGGCACCATGGGAGGGCTTGTGTCACTGTTTTTCTTTAGAGTGGCCCTGTGCTGTGTGGCGACCATGGTGTCCATCTCTTACCCTCCTCCGGACCCTGTCTCCTCATCATTAAGTCCCCTGGAAACAGATGCCACTCTTTGCGGACTGTTGGGGTTACTGGATGACCTTGTGGTAGTCATCCTGCTCCTCATCTGTGTTATCAATATGAACCAGCAAATGGCGCCAGACAGAGGACACTCTGTAAATCCTCCTACCTCACAAGGAGTCATGCGGAATTCACTGTAGATGCTGCTGGAGAGCATTAGGCCGTTTGACATGAACTTTCATTGGGTTTCTTCCTTCTGGCTGTCACTTGTTTGGTTAATGGATACAAGAATACTGACAACGTTAGATTATGTAACAGTCAAGAGGTTAGACGACATCTCAGTCTCTCAATGTCGACTGAGTCTCCAGGCTTACTTGTCAAGTGTTTACAGAGCCTCCGTGCTATATAAAATATATTGTAATGCAAAGTATTTTTACAACTATGGTTAAAGGTTTTGGGTATTCACTTGAAGAAAATTGCCATTTTCACTTGTAATATACTTGTAATGTACTGGTATTGTCATTGTACACCTCTAAATAGGCAGCAGTTTTGCCACTTAGCATCTGCAAGCACAAGCAAAGCAGTGTCCTGTCAGTACTGTAATATATTCATCTATGTAAATATTGTATTGTAATTGTATGAGATACCGCTTGTATAAATATTATTTATTGTCTTAAATATGTGGCTTTTCTTTTCTCCTGTTAAGACACAACACACCTCGCCTAGTGTTGAATTTCTTTTATTACAAAGTTCAATTTTAAAAATGTGAGAGATCAAATAATATTCAGTAATTGAAACACAGAAAAAAAGCAGCTTTTTAGATTTGTAGCCAATTCTGGTGTCAGTAGACCTTACTTATTCTGTAAATTATACAATAGCCAGAAACCCAAGATATTTGTAGGAACTGAATCCAAAGTATCAAAGAACATGGCAAAAACACCAAGAACCACAGTAATTAAGAAGGTGTATTAAAGCATTGTATAATTCAAATAAATCATAATTATATTTTCCAACAAAAAGAAAAAACAATACTAGTTTGGCAACAGTAGAAACATGTAAACAGTATTATTAGTGTGTGTTGGTGCACCAGGAAACTGCATTCTTGAACATGCGGAGCCAGGGTGAGGTTCTGAGAGACGGTCGGAAGTCCCTCGGGGCCCAGGGCCACTGCCAGCCCAGGGTGGAGCGCTCTGGGTGGGGCATAACGGCTAGGTGTCTGCCATCCATGGAGCACAGCCCTGCTATGCCCTTTGGGGAGCCATTAGGGTTCAGAGGGTAGTCTTCAGTGGGATGACCCTGGTCGTCAAGGTAACGGAGGGGGGCGAGCCCATCGGAAATAATCTGATCCAAGGCCTGGGAGTTACGGAATTGCATCAGGCCTGTTGTAAGGAATGAAGGAGAAACTCAATATCTAACACGGCTGCTGTTTACAGAACATACTGACCTTTGACAAGAGTCAACAGGGTGAGTCGAGGTTGCACAAGTGCTACACAAAGTAGTTTTTTTTTTTGTGCTCAGTTTTCGAGCACTCCAGAAATGTTTGTCTACTATTACTACTACTTGATTGCGACTGTACCTTCTCCATGTGCAACCCACACTCCAAGAGCTGAGCCCTCCATGCCACTGAGCCAGACGGATCGGGACGCTTGAATCCCAACGCTGACAAATCGCGACTCAAACCTGCCGGACTTATTATGGGTCAGTGCCACTTGAGATGCTGGGGAAAAGTAGGGAAAAATAATAACAGCTGAATTATTTAGCATTTTAAAAAGCGAACCACTACATGGTCTTATTTGATCAATGCTTCATAGAATACTTACATTTCGTTATGCAACTAGAAGTTTAAGAACATTTCTTTCTCTGTGTCACCTCTCACCTGCTCCATCCTGGCTCTCTCCCACCCAGCCCAGCAGGGCGAGCAGCTGGCAGCCATTGCACACACCAAGGCTCAGTGTGTCGCCCCTCCGCCGAAAGCGATCAAATTCAGCCTTGGCCTTGGGGTTATAAGTAACAGTAGCAGCCCAACCTTTTTTTGAAAGACAAATTGTGTTATAAAAGAAGGTGTGTATCTCAAGTGTTATACAATTATGTGTGTGTGTTCATATGCCTTTAGCTGATCCCAGGACGTCTGCATAGCTGAATCCTCCAACAAACACGACTGCTTTGAAAGGCTCCAGGGTGACAGTGCCAGAGCCCAGATCCTGCATCGTGATATCCCACACCTACGCACAAATACAGAATGGAATCATTTACATCAACATGTCTTAGGTAAAAATACAGGATGTCTGTCCAGTTAATTAAGTTCCAATTGCATACCTCAAAGCCAGCCATATACAGAGATGCGGACATCTCTCGGTCCCCGTTACTGCCCTCCTCTCTGACCACAGCCACGCGGGGCGGTGCTGCAGCTTAAAGAAAAGCACAAATCAGAGAGATTAGCAAGTAACTTAAAAATGTATTCATTCAATAAACTAATTTCATATATTCAAATATTGTGTAGTAAATTATCTTAATATAAAATTATGAAATGAACTGATAATTAAATTACTGTACATTTCACAATCGTTGTAAAAGTAGTTTTGTCTTACGTTGCCTGAAGTTGGGCATTTCAGAAGGGTCAAAGGTCAGTTTAAAGTGGGGCTGTGTCCTCCTTGCTAACCCTTCTTCTTCCTGTTTAACACAGAGCTCGTTGGCCTGGAGGCGATCCAGCTGGAAACTGGTGCCCTCCCATAACGCTCTGAGGTTAGGTAGTGGTTCTCTTAATACTTCCTGTCCATCCACTCGAACACTGACCTGGAAGACAGGCGAGCGAAAACAGAAAACTACACTATTGCAGATGAAATGAAAACACTTGAAGATAAAATAGATGATGAAGTGGATGTCTCACCGTAGCCTCTGGTCCGAAGCCGCGAGTTCTGCCAATACAGTGGCACAGCACGCCTGCGTCGCTGTATTTCTGACACACCTTTTCTACATCTGGCTCGGATACTTCCAGAACCAAACCCAGCTCCTCGTTGAACAGCAGCTCCAGGACTGTGCAGTAGAGGGAGGCATTGCATTAGTTAATCCTAACAAGATACAGTTTGTGGCCGGCATGTGTGAAGTGTGAGTAAATCAAAGTAGAAATTGAGATAAGACCACTGATATGGTGAGTAGACAGAAATCCCCCCTGCATTGTCTACCGCTAGCAGCCCAACACCCACTAACTCACTGGGCATTCCTAGAACCACAGAACGGAACCAAAAGTTATGAAGTCTGTTTCCGTGTGCCCATAGATATTTCATATATACTTGTTTTTGTGCTGCTGTACTCTGTCATGTAAAACTTTAATAAATTAAACTTGAGACCAGGTGACATGTCGGCTCGCTAACCTGCAGCTCCATGTGACATCAAATCGACATCAATCCCACGGTTTCCTGCAAACGCCATCTCCAGCAAGCAGGAAATGAGGCCTCCATCGCTGATGTCGTGCCCTGCACTCAGCAGCTGGTCTGATACAGAAAAAAAGCAGTGTTTTCTTGCATCTTCGAATCAGTCACTATTTATTTAAAACCATTTCAAGTTCTATGAATTGATTTAAACTGATTTACCAGCTGGAAGTATACTAATTCTAATAAAGATAAAAGTATTTAAAGTTATTTTTTACAATTGCTCTGTAATTCCCAGGTGGCTGTGTCGTAACAATACACAAGCTGTGGCCAAACAATGAGTGGTTTAGGAATTCAGGGATAATGACAAGGTTTGCAAATACAGACTGAATAACTGTAACCAACACATATTTTCCCCTCCTGTGGCAGGTAGCTAAATGTGCAGTCTGACCGTGTATAAGAGTCTGTGTGGTGTTGAAGCAGGCAGTCAATAGTTCTGGTTGGTCCAGGTCAGGAGAGCAGTCTCCCAGCTGACTGTAGCACTGAGCCAGGGCAGAGCCGCCGAGACGATGATGGCCTGGACTGAGGGGAACCCACAACAACACGCCTGCACACAGAAACAAAAGGTCAGAGGAGGTCAATCTGTTACTGACGAGCTGGAGTGCCGTTTGTGTGTTTGATATGGATAACAAAACACTAAAACATTCAGTT
>CAAKHC010006626.1:0-11887 GCA_901007825.1 Macroramphosus scolopax | reverse complement strand
TTCTTTTACTCGTGGTGGGAGAGCAGGTGGCAAAAACGAACAGCTTCAGTTCAATCAGGAGAGACAAGTGTATGACTTGAACATGAATGTTTATTCTGACAAGATATGCGATGATTAACCCTTTGTAGGGAGAGTATTTGGCGCATGGACCATGGGGAATTTTTGAGTCGTAGATGTCTGTCCTGAGTAGTGGTAGGATAAACCCCCCTTGGAGTCCAGACACTGGTGGTGGTGGTGGTGGCTGATGATCCCTCTGGTCTGTTGGGCTGAAGGATGGAATGGAGGTGATGATTCTGACTTGACAGGTGGAGCTGGGGTGGTGGTGGGAGTGCACGTCAGCAGCATGCGAGAACTGGAAGCTGAGAGAGAACTTATTTAAAAAGGGGAAGCAGTGATATGATAGGCTAACGACAGAGGTGTGTCACTACGCTATTGGCTGGTTGTGGTCAGCTGCTGAGACCAGTTGATATCTCGGGTTACACCCCGAAAATGACAACAAGAATATCATGATTCATGTGGGAGGAGTGATTGTTAGATGTGGCTTGTGATAATATAGGTCTTCCTGACTGAACTTGCGCTAGAGCTTCATTTAAAACAATGCAATTAAGAAACGCACCTAAGTTTTGACTTCATGAAACCTGAAGACAAAACTAGGCTGCAGAAGATGTGATATGGACAATATATTTCCCTAACAAATTGCAAATTCTTTTTTTTTTCCTGAGACACTAACCAACACTTAATTCTGTCGCCTTACCTTAAAAATTATGTTGTAGCTAATATTTTGTAGAAGAACTGATCGTCTAAAATGTGAGGCCAATTAAAGGAGACATCTTATTAGCTTTTTCAATAAGTTAAATTGGGTCTATGAGTTCCAGGAAATATGTTTCTGAAATTATTTTCTCGAAATAGCTTTTTGGAAAAGATTCTTGCCTACCTGTACTACCCTCTGTCTGTGTCCGAGTCCGATTGCGCTGTTTCTTGCTGCTCATTTGTCAACGCCCACTCTTTAACTATTACCACGGCAATGGGGAGAGGGCTCCGCCCTAGTCTCAAACATACACTCGTTTTGCCCTTGACAACGCTAACGACGCAATATTCCAGTTTAGACAGCATTTCCAAACTTGGTCAAGCAGTAAAACATCCCCCGCCAAACAGTACTGCACATCCGGGTTGGGGGATGTGTACTGCTTTACCAACTGAGTACCAGGGTTTTGTATGTGGAGCCCATGCTGACTGCTAGAAGCTAGTGCTAGCGTTTAGCGTTAGCTTATATGATGCGGCAAAACACTGCTTTAGTAGTTTGTGTGGAATTGCAAAATAAAACACATCTCCGTTGGACATGGATTGGCTGGTAAACGATTTGCAAGATCAGACACGTATTACACTGTTTGGATTCTAGACGAGCTACCAGCTGTAACCTGATTGCTACAAGCTAGTGCTCGGTTAGCGTTAGCTATGTGGCAAAACACTGATACTTGGTTAGTTTGGTAAAACACTGGTTTGGTAGTTCTTGTGGAAATGCAAAATAAAACACAACATCCCCGTTGGACATGGATTAGCTGGTAAACGATTGGCAAGATCATAAAAATATTAAACTGGATTGTAGGCGCAGGATACATTCAGAAACACGTCTCTCACTCAAAGTTGCATGGATAGTTTTTTAAAAAAGTTTGTATGCCTGTGGAGCCACCATGGACACAAGATAACACCCCAAATCATAGCAAAAGTGCTTTTTTTTTCATAATATGGCCCCTTTAAGGGCCTTAAACAGGCATTTCTACTAACGACCAGCAGAGGGCCAATCCTCTGATTGGAGGAAGAAGTCTGATTGAACAGAAGTCTCAGACAAAATAGCCTCCTAACTCTTTGTTTATTCATTACCTCCGTAAATATTTTTAGAATTCAGAGTTCATGCTCAAACACTTGTTTGTCTGTCTGCAGTACAGCCGGATGTTCATTTTGTAAATGATGATCCCAGAGTAGAGATGGTGACGGCTTTCATGCCAAATTTCAAAAGGGGAGTCAACAAACCAATGGATGATATCACAGTCCACTTCTTTTGTACCGTCCGTCTGTCGTCTTTCTTTCAAAATAAAACATTAGCCCAAGCATTGCCTGTTTTTATGCTGCACTTTATCCTTCCTTCCACAATTTACTTCCCAAAACATGAATGATATGGTTTAAACCTGCTTTTATATGATCAATCATTTTATGTAACAGTACAATTAAGAATGTTTAACTGTTAAACCCAAACTTTAGCCATACACTGTCATTCTTTACCCATTTTTCATGAAACAATGAATTCATTTTTGATTGAATTACGGAAGAGGTTGATCCTTGTGCAGTATTTCAAGAAAGCTTGTATTTAATATTATCCTATTGGTTATATGAACTTCAGCAACAATAAAATATTGACTTGTAATTTCTCTGATAGTGGTGGTAGTGGATACTTTATTGTCAATGTCATAATAATAACTTTTATTGTAACACAATAACTTTTCCAAACATCTTATTCACAGATTGACCTACACAGAAATTACAATGTATTAAATTACATTGCACAACTAGAATTCTCAGTTGCATCTAGAAATGCTGTAAAGAGAAGCATCTTGAGCTGCCTTCCTTTTTTTTGGTTCAATCCTTTCCGACAAATAGCAAAAAAAGACATGAATCAGCATTAGTCATTAACATAACGCACACTATTGCTATTTGTGTTCCGGCTGCCTTGATGAGTAATTCAGCTTGAATGTGCCATTACTGAATGATCATACAGTTGAAAATGACACCTCACACGTTGCTCGACGGAGAAAAACAGCTCGTCAGTGCTGTGAAGAGCAGATACATTTTACAGCACTTCAATAACCACAGGTATAAATCTGTGCATGTTCTCAGAAGCCACCAGTGGGGTCAAAATGATCTATGAGGAAGTTTAATAAATGATTGTCTCTATCAGTGATGGAGTTGGATTATTGAAAGATAAGAAAACATGAATGTGACAAAATGTATTGCCATGGCAGTATGTCCTCTTTTAGCACTGCTCACGAAGCCCTTAGAAATCAGGAAACTAGAAGGGAAATGAAACATGCAGTCACAACACAACATCAGCAGTTTTGTCTAGAAGTAAAAAAAAAAACAAACATCGAGAATTTGGGTTTGAGTGCCAGTTGATCATCGTTTTCCCATGTGCGCAAACATGATGTATATCAGGCTTTTTATGTACGCATCAATATAGAAGTGGACATGACTGTGTGTCAAAATATGTGAGGCATATTTCTGTCATCTCTGGTTTTCAAGTCTTTCAGTTCCCATTTTGCTTCATCTCTCACTGTCCAGGTGACTTTTTTTAGACGATCCCATACTTAATTTAAGAATGTTTCCATTTGGTGGTCGCAGGTGGTTCGATGTCAGAGGAGAGGTCAGTTGAGGGCTGGAGCACTGCTAGGTGGAAGTGTGGGGGTGTCATCTCTAAATGCATCCGATTGGAGGTCTGCCGAACAGAAAAACACGTGGTTCAATGTTATGTTGGTCAAACCTTTAACAGATGACATCAGTGTCTGTCGCTCGGTAAGGAGTCTAACTTACCCCTGCTTCAAACAAACTTAAGTTCGTTAATCATATCAAAATTCCAATTTGTGAAATATTTTGATGAGCAAAATAACACTAACAGTTCAGGCCTGATACAGCGGGTAGTTTATAAAGGCATGTGCCATTAAAGCTAATCAAAAGTGAAATATGTATTTTCTCAAACTAAATGAATCTGACCTGAGTAGTTGTTTTAAAATTAGTTTAAGCACCATTATGGGAGGTATAAAGCAGAGACTCACCGATGAGTGTCAAACCCTGGTGCTGGTTGAGGATAACAGATGCCTCGTCCACCTCCTCCTCTTCCCCCCAGTCTGCGATGTTGGCTGGAGGGATGCACTGCTCCAAGAACAGGTCCTCCTCGTCTTCCTCCATGTCTATGTTTTCTGGAGGCCAGCGCAACTCTCCACTCTCCACCTCGCTCACCTCCGTGGGTTCAACAACGATGGAGGGCAGACGCTCCTTCTCGTGATCGTGACTTAAGCGGTTCAGTGAGGTCTCTGGGCCCAGGACCACCTCAACTGGGTCAGGGAAGATCTGGAGGACAGTAGGGGAGGGCGGGAGGGAGTTTGACTAACAATTGAGCAGCGACTATCAAAAATAGTTTGACTTAAATTTGGGTAGATTCTGTATATCTGTTTTAAATAACTTTGAGTCAAATATTCCCCAGTAGATCTATTAGATTAGAATCTTTTGTTGCACATACCTGGAATGGCAATCTTTGGTCCTTCCTTTGCATGTCGTCACAGCTTAAATCTTGACCAGTCATCTTCTCCATCCCTCTGAAGATGAACAGAATTGTAGTCAGACCACAACGTAAAACCAGACGCTAACATACATGATAAAGACTTAGGTATTTATCTGAAAACCTTCATAGAATCCCCTTTAAACAACCTGTTTGAAATATTTTTTTCTTGCATCAGTATTCCATGTTACAACCGATTATTTAACAAATAAAATTAAAAAAAAAAGAACCATTGTACATCAAAGAACCACGTAAAGTACGTGAAGAACCAGCAATCAAGAAAAGGGGATCTTCTATTAGGGATGTTTTTTTGTAGCACTAGTAGGCGTTTTGAAGAACCATTTAAGAAACATGCTAACTTACTTATAATGATAATAATTATGTATTCCGCACTTATCAAAGCAAAAGCCACAAAGTGTGTATGCTTGTCTTCCTCCAACTAAACTATTAACAATATCCTGGATCAGTGGTTCTCAAAGTGGGGTCCTGATACCCCAAGGGGTCCTTGAGGGGGTTCCAGTGGGTCCCCAGCAAAAATAATAATTAATTTGAATATAAGTTCATCTATAAATAACACAACGATAAATGTATGTTATGGTCATGGGTTTCATACACTTTCTGTCATCAAAAATCTAAACTACGGCTCATTTCCCCTAAATTGTCCCAATTTGTGTCGGTCAGAATACAATATTATTTATATATAACAATAGGAAAATACAACCAATGCAATTGGGATCAAACATGGGAGCAAGAAGCTAACTTAGCTGCTGACTGGCCTCGTTACTCTTATATATCAAGCTGACCAGCTCCCACAACACTAAAGTCCCGGTTGCATCTTCAGTGGCACTTTGTGATATCATGTCCTCCAGCTTTCGATGAAATGACATCATTGCCCTGTCATGCCTTTGTATTTCTAGTTGAATTACAGTAATTCAGTACCCTTTATCCCAGGCTTTCGATTGGTCAGAGATTTTAAATCCCACGTGACATTGGCCCGAGCCGGTCTGACTATGGGTATTATGTGACGATGTACAAGTGTGTGTTTGTGGTTGTTCAACACATAACAAACACACCCATGCATTAGTGCGGAACCCAAATCGAGTTTAATACTAAAATGGATTATGTCCTTTGCTGTTCAGATTTTATTTTCTGACAGGGAGTCGGGCTGAACACATGAACTCTAAGAAGGCACTCTGAGCTGAGCAAACTCCTTCACCTTCACAAAGTGCTACCTGTTTTAGTTGGTGTGAAACCTGCCAATGTCAACGCTGTTTTCTTTCCGCAAAAATTCTGACCCTGTGAGGTGTATGTTGGGTGAAGTAGTCCCCTGTTTCAGTTGCATGAGTGTATCCAACTTCAATTTGTTTATGGTCTCCAGAAAAGCCAACAGGGGATTAAGAAGGACTGAGGATCTGTCCGAATCCTCTTTTCATCCCTCTCTCCTGCTCCCTCTCTCTTTTCCTTGCTGTCTCTCTATGTCTGTCCTCTCTCCATAAGTACCAATCATGGCTTGTTTTTCGTTCAGAGGCATGGTGTAATGACACAATCTTTTAAATCTTGCTGACTCCTTAATGAAATTTCAGTTGAAAGACGGATCTAATCTCCAGGGTTACTTTATTTAGACTCTGTGGGTTTGGTGCTTTTGGTATTTGCCTGCAGCAGCATCCCAGCAGTTCTTCCTGGAAGTGTATTGTTGTGATACTCTGCAGGAATATGATGAGAGAATCTCAAGAATGCAGTAAAGAATGTAAATACGGTGGATGTTGTATATCCTGTCTAGTGGTGGTCAACTAAAAGCTGTTTCTTGTCATTTATAACTTATTTTTATTTAACCCCCCCACACACACACAAACACACACACACACATACACATATTAAAGAAATATTTCTTATTATTATTATGAGTCTTGCCCTAAGTCAGTGTAATATTATTGGATCATTATTATTTCTTCATTAACAAGCAGTATTTAAATGGTGTAGTTGCTTTATGTACTTAAGGTTAGTTTACTCAATATCAATGTATCGTACTTTAGATACTGATTATATGTGTTCAAAGCCTTTATCTGAAAAGTGGGTCAATTATTGGCTTAAAATTAAAGCACTGGAGTAAAACATTTATTGTGAAACCACTGACACTGTCCCCTGAACCGCACAAGAAGGAAATCAGACCTCTGATGAAGAACACTGATGAGCAGTAAATGAGGTAAAGGAAGAGATAAGAGAGGCCCTAGCAAGCAAGTAAATCTCTTAATCTGTTGGTCCCTCCCACACTCCCTCACTTTACGTCTAAACTGATATACTGAGACGATGATTCTTGCTATCGCACTACCATGGAAATGGATCTCAACAACTGGATGGAAATCACCAGAAGGCCTCCATGACCCTCATTTCACACTTAACTTTTCCAAGAACCATCATTAGCTCAGATTTCTTATCTGATATCTGACTAAATTACAGACGTGTGCGGCTGACGCACGAGATAAACAACAACGGATCAGCTTCACGTTATGACAGGAAAAGTTTATTGTTAAAGCATACAAACATATTATGGCATAAAACACATCACACTATAAAGTGATAAATTAGTGTTAAAACATAGAATATCACATTCTAATGTCATAAATGATTTAGTTATAGTATGAAAAAAAACACGTTTAAACAATTAACTTTTCACGTTATAGTGCAACACCTCTGGTGTGACAGAAAAATGCATTGATGCTAACTAACTAAAACTAGTTTAGTAAAACTAGTGGCAATCCCATCAACCTGGTGTGTTTCTTAATAATGAGCAAATGTCAGGAGGCCAACAGACGAAACTAACACGGTGAACGGAGTCTTCATCACGCTGTGCACAACATAAGCTAGTTAGCATTAGCTAACATTAGCTGTTTTTCCATGTAAGTCATTTTCTAACTGTTTCTGCTGTTGAGTCACATGCTGACGATTCAATGCAACCACTGTCATCTAAATGAAACAATCAAGACTCTGTTTAAAAATTGCCTTAATGCTGATGATGAAGTGCCAGTTCCTGTTACACATCGTTGTTGTTCCAGTGCCGACACCCTGTTTGGATTACAGTTACTTCTTCCCTAAGAAAGTTCTTACTACAGATTGTTGTCACTGCGGCTATTTTGACAAGAAGGACCAGATAACAGAGGTGTTTCTAATGGTATTAATGATGGTTCTGTTCTACTAAGGCACAGAGCCTTAATTAATGTCAAGAGTAGGTTGAAGGTCAAAGGTCAGGCCAAATCTTGCAGCGTGTTCAGGTCATTGAGTTCATTGTGGGTTTTTTTTTTTTAAACACTTTGAGTTATGTCCTATATGATATCTGATAAGCAGAACTGGCTTTCAACGACTGAGAATTTAAGAGATTGCATCAGTGTGTCTCATCCTCTCACCCTTCCTCCCGCCATCTCGCTCTCTTAAACCGAGTTTATCTCAACAGAATTGAGCGTAATGGAATGCAGCCGATTTTTCTTTTGGTCTGACTTAATTAGATTTTCAGGTTTAGCGGCCCTGACAACACGCACAATCTAATTTGACAAATGAAGAAACACTAAGCCAGTTTGCACAACTGTCAGAACGAGGCCGCCCTGTTCTCGTCTAAACAGGATCAGCTTTAGGACGACGCTATCATTTTTGACCCACTTGTGAATGTGCGTAGGCCAACAATACAATTTCTGATATTATGCTGATGACAACTGTGTCCCACTAAGCAGTTTGTGTGCCACCTGGGATGGAAACTTACAGGAGCTATTATGATGAAGAAGCTTAACCTCCATGTAATCCTCCTCATACACACTCCCTCGAAACACCTGCACGTTTCCGCTCAGTCAACAATCAGTATTTGTTGGCGCGGTATACTCTATTTTGTGTTCCCACGGGTTTAAACATATAGTATAATCCTATTCAAAATGTCAACAAAAGGAATATAAAATATTTGAAAATGGGTTGATTGTAAAAAATAACAAAAAATCTGCTTTATGGGAAGATTCAAAAGGTTTTATTCTATCTGACTACCAGGGAATGCTATCGTCATTATCTACAGAAGGGAAAGCAAATGGCATGTAGATGTCCACAATACATATCTGAATTTGGATTTCATCTAATGTCAAACCAACAGCCAGGATCAATGTAATCATCAATTCAATAGATGGAATAATGGTGAATCAGATTAGCAGATTACAGCTAGCCCTGAGGTTTTCCCGTTTCATTAGGATCATCCTATACTTCCCCAGCGTCAGCAGAGCTGTGATGGCATACATCGGTTAAAATAAAGCCATCTCAACTGGCTTTGCCTGATCTCACCATCATGACTCTCATGTTTGACACAACTGAAAAGAGTGTTAATCACCTATATCAAGAGTGAACATTCAGTTTGTGTCTAGAAAAAGTATCTGTAAGAACACAAGCAACAGCAGCTTCTTACCCCTCAGTTACTGTCAGGTAGCTGTCCTCTCCATCTTGGTACAAATCCACGTTGGTGAAGCCTGGCTCCTCCACAGTGGGAACAGGTTGCATGAGAGGGGGTGCAGGAGGAGGTGGGCAGCTTCCACAGCATTCCCCCTCCGCAGTGCCCTCATTGAGGCTTTTGGCATCCAGGGCGAAGCCTGGATAGTGGGCAACTTACACCCTCAAGGACAGGGGGGTTTCAGCAGGAGGCAAAGGTGTGCCTGATGGCCTTGTCCTGCTTGTCCAGGTTCAGTGTTGAGATTGAATTGGTCTGCAAGCCCAAAGCTAACATGTGTTCCCTTGTGTCCCGTATTGAACTTCCTTGATATGTGTCTCTCTCAATATCCCTCCCTGTCCCACCCCACCCCACTGCCAGGCTTTGGGGAGGAGCAGGATTAGCGTCTCTTTCGATTACAGAGGCTCGATGGGTGACGTCAGCCAGGCTTGACAGTCTCCTCTGATGAGATAGCGCACTGGGTCACTGGTGCATCTGCAAACAAACATATAAAGGGCATACAAATGGCACAGCAGCTCACCATTGATGAAGGCTATTCAGCTCAAGAGGAGCATTACTGCTCATAATCTGGTCAAAACCCTTTTGCACAACTTAATATGATGTATTTTCTAATTCCCTCATCCTTTGTGTTTGTCCGCCATTCCTCACTCGCTCTCTCTATTCCCAACTGTGTGTGCGCTCCATCAGTGGATTTAGATTTGGACGATTCATGGAATTAGCCCAGGGATCAAGGGCTCAGGGTTGGGGAGGGGGTAGATATATATATATATATATAATAGGCAGCAACTCTAGCTAAACAGGCAGAGCACTGTAAACAGCAGTGTGTAATCTTGTCTGTAGGTTAAGTCAGTGGGCTATATATGGAACCAGGTAGTGAAGGATCCAGCGCAAAATGACCAGGCAATCATGCTTGTGCAGAACTGTGGAATCACAATGTATAAAAAAAATAATAAGAACACACTCAGAAACACAATATCAGTCTGAGAGAGGCAAGCCACACTGGCACAAGGAGAACACACAACTTCACACAAAAGGGCTCTAGTGAGGTAGCAGATTCAAACCCACAACCTTCTCTCTGTAAAGCAACAGTGATAGCCACTGCTTCCCCGTAACACCCATTACACGTAGAATACAAGTCATCCGAGGGAATAAACCCTCCAAAACAGATCTTTTTCACAGTAAACATTTTGAATCACCAAAGTGACAAAATTAGAAGTCACTAGGCTTTACGGTCTTAAGAATAAGTGGAAAATGATAATAAAATAAGTGAAAAATGCCTCACACAATTTCTTCTAGCAAGTGCTGAGGTGTGCAAAATGCTTGTTTTGTCGCACCAACAGTTGCTCAACTCCAGGATGTTGAATATACAATAGCGCAGTATTGAGCAATTCTCAAAATATCTAACACCAAGGAACCCCAAACTGACACAATTAAGACCATGTATACCCATTTTTTAGAAGAACCCCCTCAAGAGCACCTGGGGGTCTTTGGACCTGACTTCTACCATTTCTCATGGATTCCATGACAAAATCATAGCTGATTATTCACTGAGCAATGTGCCTGACTCTATTTAAATCTACGAAACCAATGACTGTCCTGTTCGTGACAGAGATGACCTCCATTACCCAGCCAGCGATGTAATCCAGTGTTTAAATTCAGAAGTTACTTCCCCTCACTCAGCAGAGCTGGAGAACCCTTTCAAATGATGAAATATCCTTAACACCACAGGATACATGATGTTCATTTAGCTTTGACCTGCGTGTCAACCTTAACAAACACCTGCAGGATACTTTTCTGTCAAAACCAGAGAGGACATCCTGTTTATGCTGCACCAGACGGACATGGTGCTGCAATTTCAATCTGAGTTTTAGATAAAGTGGTTTCTAAACAGCTAACAACTGTGATAGGGGAGCATAATATCTTCATAAGTTTCCGTATAGCTTACACAAGTTGCATTCAACTGAAACCGCTGTGCTTAGAGTCTCTAGTAACATTTTGATGCATGGTGCTACAAGAGAATCATCTTTGTCTGTGCTGTTGGATCTCAGTGAAGCATTTGATACTGTGGACAACCATGCTGTGGTTGAGAGACTTCTATCTCACCGATTGGAGTTTATCTGTCTCTGTTGGCAATTTCATATCCTCATCTGAAACTCTGTGTTGTGGTGTACAGCAGGGTTCAGTCCTTGGTAAAATTGTGTTTGCCTTGTACATGCTACCTCTTGGGAAGATAATAAGGCAATTTAAAGGCATCTCCTATTACTGTTATGCAGATAATAATCAGTTCTATGTTTATTTTAAGCCTCAAAGCAGAGCTAAACTGTCAGTATTAAAGATGTTTTATTTTGGAAGCTGTGATTTTTTCATATTCCATTCCTCTGTTTTGATTGGCCGGTGCTTTCAAAGGACTCTCCACCAATGATGATGCTTTGTAATAACACTGTAATCTACTGCGTGTCCACACTTTGGTGAGATTAACATTTCAACCTTGTTAGTTACAGCTGAAAAGAAATAATTCAGTATTTCATTATCATAATAGCTCATAATGAACTTTACCAGTGTACAATCCTCTCAGGTCCTACAAGACCTGTTATCTCCTCCCTTCCTCTTACTTCATTGTTGAGCGTGAGTTAGGACGTGGGGCTTTTGGAGATGTCGTTCAGTGCCTGAAGACAGCCACTAATGAGAGAGTGACTCTATTCACATTTGGTGGAAGGCAGATTTGACCTGTGAGGACCGTAAGAGGTTAAATTAAAGATGGCTCTAATGTTCTAACACAACGCTAAAACTAAATTGGGGATGCCCATTCATTTGGTGCTACTTTTGAGATCTCCAGAATTCAAGAAATTGCTCCTATATAAATCATTTCTAGCTCTGATCCTTGTCTTCGAGGGCAAATACATTGTGTGTATTCACAGGTGAGAAGGAAATAATTGATAAGCAACACTACGTATGTACTGCAGAACTACTCTTCTCAATATTTTAACACTGAATGTGTTTGCAAATATTTGTTTCATTCAATATGGTTAATTAGTTGCATATCAGAATGGTCGAAGCCTTGTGAGAAATGCTAACAAAGGCAGGGAATA
>CAAKHC010006623.1:74272-111255 GCA_901007825.1 Macroramphosus scolopax | reverse complement strand
GGGGTCCTTGGTCCCGGAGCAGGGAAAAAAGTGAAAAGGGGCAGGAGATAGGCACCGTGCTGTGATATGAGTGGATGAAACTAAATATAAACTAACCACATACAGGAATACAATTTGGTTCTTTTCCCCCGATTGTTAGACTTCAGATGGAACTCTTGAAACTTCAATTTCTACCACCGGAATTAAGAAAACATTTATTTGATCTCAGGGTTGAGAAAATGAAAACCCCGAATCCATGCAACAAGCACTAACAAGCAGGTAGGTGAATCACGGACACCTATGAGAGGCTCACATCTGCTCCTGCTCTTTCCAGTCCTGCCTATTTATACCTGACTGGAATGCCTGTGAGTTCCACACACACACATGGCTTCACAGGCAGGGCTATTGTTCTCTCTTAGTCTATAGCAAAGTCATGTGCACCGTTACACTGCTGCAAGGAAAAGAAGAGAAGACAGAGGGACTCAGTCTGGGACTTTGTCTGTCTCTCTCTCACACACACATGCACACAGAGAGAGAGGAGGTTGTGTCCAGATGGTACTCACAGTCGTTCAGTGTTGCGGGGGATATTCCTTGGCATGGTTCTGAGACCCAGTCCATGGCAGTCCACTGTGGTGCCACTGCAGGTACACAGGGCAGGGCAGGCACTGGCGTTGCCCATGAGCAGGGCAGAGAGCATCACCACCCACATCCAGAGCGACTGCCCGGCCAGCTTCTCCATGCCTGCCCCAAGACAATTTCCTCTAACTGGCATATTCGCACCAACCCAGCCTGACATCCAAAAAATCCCTATTTCTCTCTGACCACCCTTTTCTCTGCTTCTCTGCAAAAAAAAACCTCCTGCTGACAGTCCTCTAGAATAATTTTATATGTGTGGTGAATATAAATAGAAACCAAAAAAAAACTATCACATATGCTAATATTTCCCTCTGAGGTGTGAAAGCAAAGGCAAAATCCTTTTTTTGGTTTCTTCTTGATTTCTTTTGATGTTAGTCTGATATCCACCACAGTTTGCTGTAAAATCAAAAAAACAAGCAGTTTCCTTTCTCTTATTCTTTCCTTGCAAACTCTTCTGCTCTCTTGTCTTTGTGGAGTTGCTGCGCTCTGGTCTGCACACGTCTCTGTCCTCCTCTCATTCAGTCCCGCTCTGCTCTGCTCGCCTGAAGAGAGAGGGAATGGGGAAAGAGCAGAAGGAAAAAAAAGCTAGTCTCTTTCTCTCTCTCTCTCTCTCTCTCTCTCTCTCTCTTACATGCACACACACACACACACTCTCTCACACACACACACACACACCAGTCATCCATCACAAGGATCTACAAATAGCAGAGCCCCCGACTCCACCCCTACCCCTCCCCTCCCTCCTCACGCAGCACCCCCCCAGAACCCTGCCTGAACTCACTCTTATTCTCCACATCTCTCTTTCAATTCCTTGATTCTATTCACCAAAATCTACTCCAAATATCTTATTTTTTTCCACCCACTCGGCTCCTTCTTTTCTCTCAGGTTGCCTCCAGGCGAACCCCCAGAGAGAGAGAGAGAGGGAGCCCTAACCTGCATGACACTGCATAACCCCTGCCCAAAGGCTGTGGGCAGACAGGCAGAGGAATCAACACCTCAGTCCCCAGAGGCAAGAAGACAGAATAAATAATCAGGAAGTGTGGGAATTAACACGGAGATCAACTGTAGCCTCACAGACAGGAGGGAAGGAAATCATAGCACATTCACAAATGTAAATATCCATGAACTTCCAATAGAACTAAGTCAACACCGTCGTTTAAGAGCAGAGATTATATCCTTAATATATACAATAGAATACAGCAACAGCTTAACGCACAACCATACCTGCTCTGCTCTTTAGATGTATGATGATGGCACACGTCCCTCTGTACATGCCAGGAGCGGTAACGTCTGCTGAGACGGGAACTTTGAATGATAAGCAGCGTTTCTTTTGGACTAGTATTTACTTTAAATGATTGCCTCATGAATATTACTTTTCAAGAGGTTGACTTTTAGTTTAAACAGTGGAGATATTATCAGTGCAGCCTTCAGGAACCCTTTCAAAAGCCACATTACTTTGCAATTCAAGGAATCACGAATCAGTATTGCTGGTTTCCGCTGAGAAATCTCTCATTATTGAGATCAGTGTGAATAAAGTAAGAACATCCTAGATCCTGGAAACAAGGGAATCTGCTCTACTTCACTCTTCCTGCATCACTTCAAAAAAGAGCTGAACTAAACCGTCTATTTTCTCCTTATACATAATCCTTGTTACACGTGTAGGTGTACGTGTATCTTTTAGATTTGGGAACATTTTTGTGCCTTAGTCACCTTATCAGACGTGGTTCAACCAAATGGCATCCATCCCTTCGAATGACTCATATAGACACTGGAAAAAAGCTCCCTCTGTTCCAGTAAAAGTGTCAGTGCAATGTAGATCTTCGCTCTATGAATAGCTAATTAAAGAGGAGACAGTGGTGTTTAGTGGTAATGGGGGGGTGGTTGTAACATCCCCTCCGATAAAGAAATGCACACAAACACACAACAGGAATTATTCTGGTGCTCCGACAGCTGTGGGAGGACATGGCAGCAATTTACAATTATTCTGGTAAGGATAATTTGCAAATGCAAAACACCTCACTAACGATTGATTTATGGGCAATTAACTCCAATGAATTTCCCTTCAGCTAATAGCCAACGTTAGAAATCAAAGAATCAAACTTTAAGATGAGTCTGGCAGCTGTTTGGGACTGAATAATGGACCAAATTTAGCACAGAGACCCAACATGTTCTTCTCAGAGGAGCTTTGTACCAGATTAAACAAGAACATTCCTCCTATGAGCATGAAGTAGGCGGGTTTTCCTCTTTAACAAAAATATTCTATTTGGCTGAAGTATTCAATTTAATTAGCTCCCCCTGAAAGACATTTAAGGGAATACATTTAAAAGAAAATCACATCTACTCAACCGATATACTTGAGGGAGTGTGTGCACAGCAGATAATGCTCAGTTGATTACAGTTTGTCTGACTCATTTTATAGTCATCATGCTCACTCAGGAGAAGGAATTCTAAATAAAAACCCCCTCTGGAGTTTTGGCTGTAAAACAATACAGTTTCTATCTTGGAAGTAGTCTGTTGTATATTTACGGGACAGAAAAACAGGGCCATTCTCACAAATGCTTACAACATATACTTACAATACCAAACATGCATTGACATGGACACCATAATGACACAGTAGGACATTCCTGCTGCGTATATCCACCCACTCACCTTCCAACTCCAACCACGTGAAATATACTCAAATTGCAGAAAATATTTACTGCAGAAAACAATTTCTGTGAGTGTTTTCGGTTCCCTGCATGTTTCTTTTCATTAGTCCTGGGTCTTAAATAGAGTTCAACTTCATATTGTTTTTGGCAACTTGTTGGGATAACGCTCATTTATTCTTCATTTTAATTTACTGAAATGAAAACAGTTTCCAAGCATGTTTGTTGAATGTTCTCTGCTGTAGAGACTTTATGTCGCTGGGTGGGCCCAGAGGGAGACACAGATCTCTTGTCGTATGTGCAATTTGTTTAGTCATTTTATTTTCATTGACTGCTTCTATGTATATTTGTTTAAGGATATTTAACAGCACAGTGGGAGATAACATGCAGATTTCATTAATATATATCGAAGATATCTTTAAAAGTTGTCTCACCGTCCGCTGGAGTATTTGGGGATGGACTGCATGGAACAAGTTTATCTGGACAATTATTTACAGCTCAACAGCATCACCTTGTGGCCATAAGTGAAACAACGTGACGCTGCCACAGAGAGCAACAGACCTATATATATTTATATAAATCAGATTAAAAAACAAACACAGAAATATCTTGAAGTCTTTTAATTACAGTGAGTTGTGGAGCTTCACAGTAGCATCGACACCATCAGTTCTCAGTCCATTTAGTCGACCAGGCTGCATTTATCATATTCCTGTGAAATTGTAACAGCAAGGCAAGAGAACTGGAAACCACAACTAAAGGAGGAAGACAACAAGGAGGTTTTTTTTTAAAAAGTATTAGTGGCTCAAACCCTTCCCAGAAAGCAGTTGGGTTAACAACCACAAGGTAAACAAAGATTTCATAGTCAAGACTTGAATTCACCCGATGATAAAAAAAATAGTAGAAAATACACTTAGAAAGCCATAAAACTGTAAACAAAGTTGCATAGAAAAGTAAAGCAGAATTGACCATGAAAAAACAAGGTGACATTAAATGCAGCAGTAGTTAGAAGCACCACAGTGTTAAGAGACTCAAGCTAAAGTAAAACAGACAGAAATATTCATATAATCCACAGAAACTGGTCCTTTGGCTCGACTTCATTCCCAATCTTCATTGTCCACTCACTTGTTTTACTAACATTTAAATCAATTAATTAAGGAAGTTTCAGTATATACGTAAAGCTAAGGATATGGTATATGATTAATGTTAAATAAATTGCAACATAAAGTAACTTGAGATATATTCAGATTAAGGCACATCTCTGGTCTTAAATAATCAAAACTGACTGCACCAGTTTAATTTACTACAATTTTCAAACTAATCTGACGTTTGAATAAAAGCTTGCATTCCATCCATGGGGATTAAAGGACAAAAAATAAATATAATGAGGTTTTAAATTAAATAAGCATGTTTAAGAAAATTCAGAAACTAAACCCATAAAATCTGATTCTAGATCTCATAAACTGGAATGAAAAAGAACAAATGAAACGCAAGGTCACAGTGAATTTCATTACACTGGGGCAAGAAAACTGGAGTTCACAGACTTAAATATAGCACATATAATAACCTCTGCTGGACCACTTCTATGTTCCTCGGGTAAAGCAAAACCTTACTGCAAAGAAATATTGGTGATTTCCGTTCTATATTACCGATCCATCAGTCTTGAAGTTCACATTTTGAGAAATCTTAAAAAACATCTAAAAAGAGTAAAAGATATTAAAACCACACATTACAAAAGGCTGTATGATGCATTTCACTGTGAAGTTGTGGGGATGCCTCGAGGAAATCCTGTAATACCTTCAACAGCTCAACTGATGTTTCCTTCTTGTGAAATGATTGTGAAAACACTCTTTTAAACCCCATTAATCCTGCAGGAAGTGAAAAGAGAGAAGGGAAAAAGAGATTGTCATTTTTAATCCTTTCAACTGAGAACATCAAGCATCATTAGCAGTATTAGCACTGTCAAATCCAGGTGAGGCCGGGATTACAGGTGATTACAAAACAGCACAGCACACACAGAAGGATCCTTCACCACAGTCATCAGGAAAACTACCTGGTGCTCGTTGGCGACAATCTTAGAATTGAATCATGCTGCCCAATTATAATTTAAAAAAGTATTCCTATGAATATTTACAACACCATCATCTGGGAATGGTGAAACAGTTTCAACATCTCAAATGTTTTCAGGTGTATTTAGTGCTATATCAGTTGTACCTAAAGTGACAGTCATTGTTGTGATGGAGGTAACAGAACAGTTCACGATGCTTTCTAATGTCAAAGATGAGACACCAAGGGAAGGTTGCTACTGGAGAACCTGGTTCACACACTGATGGCTTCCGTGTGCTGATACGACACTCACCCCTCCAAAGCTGGTGTTTTCTCTTTGCTGCAAATCAACTGAACTGCTCGGTCCAGGACTCTGCGGTCTGCCGTTTTCTTTTCCTGTCAATGATTGGCTTCCCAACACCTTCCTCTGTTTGAGAAGCAAAACATCATGACTGGGAGGTGGATCATTTCAAAAATCCAAAATATTTTTCACAAATGAACAACAAACATGTTAAATGTACTTTCTTAATTTGAATACTTCCAAGCCGTTGGTTGTACACGAGTATCATCAACAAACCTTTATAATTCCACCTAAGGATCGTGAACGCCAGTGCTTCCTGCTGAAGGGGGTCCGAGACTCAGACGAAGGCGTCAGCAAAGGCTGCTTTTCAAACTAGATCCAGAGAGATATGATACATTTAGGTGCTGAGGTGTGGGATGATCCTCCGGTCACAGCAGGCAGCGACTTACCTGCCGGATGAGTTTCTTCTTCTTGGCAGACTCGGGCATGTTGTTGACCTGCTGGTACAGTTCTCTGAGAGCAGAGTCGGTGTAACTCTGAGTCTCGGATGAACTGATTGTGCTTTTGCTGCTGACTTCACCTCCACTCTTCTTCATGTGGTCAGAAGAGGGGGTGCCCAATACCACAGCCAAGGGGTCTTTGGTCCCAGAACAGAGTGTCAGGTCATCCTAAAAAGTCGCGCAACAGGAGATCTATAAATTCCGGTAGTCTCACTAAAACCACAAACTATCTTTATAATATTTGACTTAAATAAAACATTTATAGCAGAACAACAAATATCAAGAAATTCTGAAGAACTGTGGCTGTTTTATTTGTTATTGCATGGATCAATTTAAATCTTAACTAATACTGTATACAGCAAAAGAGCAAGAAGGAAAGAACAAACTCACTGTTGACTGCAGAGTCTTAGATCCTGTGAAGTATGCGCGTGCATATTCCTTGACATATGCAGGTGCCTTCAATGAAAGTAGATAGAAATTAAAAGCCATGATGAAACATTCCTGTACAATTATTGTGTAGGGATGGAATTGATAGGGTTTTATTGATACCAATACCATTACTGACTTGGGTTATTAGTCTTAATTCTCTATCAATTCCCTGAATAATTTTGTGTGCAGAGAAGACAAACTTACTTAAAATTACCCTTTAATCAGACACCACAATCAGCACTGTGATAATCATCTTTTTGCAAGACAGTTCCTTCTAAATGTTTTTAAGGGAAATATCAGTTGGACATATGGACTTGTTTACCTTGAAGAGTTTTTGTGAGTGTCTGATGAGGAACGCAACGCCATTATTTAGTTTCTCAATGTTTCCTTGCAGATCACTTGCCATCACCTGCAACAACAAAATGCAGAAAAATAGAGTAAAACATCTAGAAGATAACCACAACAGTCATATTCTACTTAACAACAAACATGTTGTGATATATTTGGAGGGTAAAACAAAATGACCCCGAGGACCTTACATTTTTGGGCCAGATTATGTGTGGAGCAAACATTGTGGCTAGATTGATAGCAGACATCTTGTTGATGTGCTGATTGCGAGCAGTGTGATACAGCAGGTCCATCAGTAGCTTCAACAGGGTGCGGTTGGCTGGTGGGAGCAGCATGAAGAGCAGCTGAAATGCCTCAACCTGGCGTTCCTTGTCAGGCACGTTTATCTTATCTCCCTTTTCATCAAAGCGAGTCAGCGCTGGACACAACAGATAAAAGAATTGTTACAAAAGGAGAAAAAGGTCATTATTATATGGATCAGTGTAATGCCAAGAATTCAATAATCAATTTGAGTCACAAGTAGGATGTTTGTATGAGTTGACCAACACCTCCAATCTTCAGGTGAGCATGATAGTGTCTGTGCGTAAGCAGAGGTTCAGGCAGCTCTCCCAGGTAGCTTTTGAGCAATGTGGCAGCATCATTAGGGTGGAAGTCCCCTGTCTCCAGATCTATCTCTGTCCCAGCATTCAACATCTCTTTCAGAGCTGCCTGCCGAAGGCTGTGGCCAGGCACACGGAACAGCCCCTCCGCGTGAAGGTCTGAGTAGGCAAGAGAGAGACAGCCAAAGTGGTCAGCCGAAGAGGAGAAAAAAGTTGTGATGTGTAGGTTGGTAGACACAGAGACAAACAGAAGTGAGGAGAGAGACGGAGTGAATGAAATGGAAAGACAGACTGCTGGAGCAAAGTGCTTTCAAATAAATTATTGACTCAAGCATTTACTCCCAGTCTCCACTTTCAGCAAATGACATCACCACTTTCTAGAAATAAACCATGACCTCATGCTAATTCAATACTCTGCAACTAAGTTTAAAGAAGTTAGCAAGCAGGTTTGATGTTTAACAAATCCAAGTTGAACATACAGAATTATTCACCAACTAGACTTTGTATATTTAATCATTAAATCAAATAATTACTAATATATTCTATTAACATTGTCATTTAATGATCTGTTTCCTTCTGAGGTCATGCATGCAAAAATATAAGCAGTCATAATATTACACACAGCTTTGTGTAAGACAATACTCACTTTTACTCAGGTATTCAATTAGCTGGTAGATCTGTGCTATCCCTTCTTCAGTTAAGGGTGCACCAAAAACAACTCCTTTGTCTGAAAGGCATGAAATGAATTATTTCCAATACAATAGATCCCATTCACTTGATTCATGTCGTAATTTCGGTGGATCCGCTGTTGGCTGTAGCATATCCAACCGCAGACAACTACATTACCTAGATGTATGTGTCTTATCCTTTTGTCCATGACATTGGGAGAACTCCCCCCGATGTCAAGAAGTTTTATATCATCCGTATCATGTCCCTACCGGTATATTTGTACTTTTACAGAAGATAAGTATTTTTTACGACATTTCCATTAGTTTACATCTGGGGTTAGATAATGAATCATGCGAGAATTGGTGAGTGCATTTTTCATAATTAGTATTTTTTTTTTACTAATTTATCAATCAATCTATAGAAATTAATGGGAAACCATAATGATTAACAATTAATTAAAAAAATAAAAAAAATACTGAACATTCCCTTTTCCCTGATTTTAAATTGCTATATTTTATAGACCACAAAGTAATCAAGATAATCCACAGATTAATAAGAAATGCAGGATAAATTGAACCATAATGAGCAGTCCAATAATCCCAAATTATTGCATGTAAAAATGTTGCCAATTAGGTAACGTTACCTGGTTCTAGTATGGCAGGTATGGAAATTTCTTATTACTGTATTTTCTGTACGAGAATATTTAACGTTCACATAGAAACACAATAAAATAACTCAATGCATTGAACATTTCGTCTGCAACGCTTTAGCACATTTATGGGCTTGTTTGTCCGACCTTTCCGCTTGAGGAAGTTGAAGGAGCGTAGAAAGCCACTGGTTGAGGGCACCCTTGGCTCACACTCCCCGGTGAGTTGGGCAAACTCATCGCCTGGAAGGTCTATGAGTCGAGTGATGTTGCAAAGCACCAGATCAGTGAAAGCTTGTGGGTGTTCGTGTCTCAGCCTTTCAACGAAGAAGTCTGGGTTAAAAATCACTGGCTGGCTTACGTTCGGCTTTTCCTGGCTGATAAACACACTGCATGTAGTCCCCCTATTTGAAGAGAGACAACCACAGAGGTTGAGTTCAGAGTTGAGTTTTAAAATTAATCATTCCGACGGACAAAACAAAACGGGGGCGATACGGTGTGTTAAGTTGCGTTCTTTCTCTCTTCGTTCTTTAGCTACGTTAGCGTTAGCTAACACCAACCACTACATTACTAAGAATTTACACTTGAAGTTGTGAAAAAAAACCACGCATTATCAAAGAAACCTAAAATTAGTTTTATTACTTGTTCATTTGACGGATTAATACATTCAAAGTTGATACCTTCTGTCCAGTTTGTAACTGTTTTGGGGAACATCTTCAGCCGCCATCTTCGTTTTGAATCTTCCGCTTTTACCTTTAGTTCCGCCCACAGCGTCGTGATTGGAGGGAATATACGTACGTCACGAAGTGTCTGTGAGTGACGCTTCACACGTGGTAACCCTGGCAACTCGATAGCCGAGTGGTTAGGTGGTTAGGCCCCCTTGGAAATCACCTTGAATACACCAATCAATGAGTGTGGTTCTATTTGCGGTTAGCCGATATGCGACACGTAAAAGCTTGTAAACGAAAGTCCAATTTATATTATACGGAAATACAATTCAGCATCTGTTACTACCAATAGGCTATCGAAAGGCCCTGTCATGGACATTAAACTTCTTTAATAGACTGAATTAACATAGTATTTAACATTTATCTAACAGTATCTGTGTTGCTGCAGAGTTAAGAAATTACTTGTAGGAAAGTCATTACTTTAACACGAGTGTGAAAGATTTTAAGGAAAGGGCTTTAATTGAGCAGATTCAAACAACAAAGAAACAAATGTATTCAACCTTTAGTCTGTCATCTCCCTCAAATTGTGCCGCAGAGAGCAATCAACGCACGTTATTTATTCATTAAATGTCAAGGAGTACAGGCATTGGATTTGATCATCCTACAGCTACCCCATACCTGAGAGGAAGTACGTCAAAGTACTGAACTATTTCTGATTTCCAAGATGCATACAAACACTTTTAGCCAGACAGTATATGTATATGTGCACTGAATGATGACAAAATAGCAACAAACATGCTCATTTTATGGACGCCCCGAAGGCGAATTCATAAATGCACTCCAGTTATCATGATAATGTGATAATTCAATTTTTGTTCTCAAGATTTTGAGTTATGTCTTCTTCTTGAATAAATGTTGTATTCTTGGATAATCATATCAAGATCTAGAGATAATACAATGTTGTTTTCCTGAGATAATTACATAACTCATTCAAGAAACTACAACTTCAACAAATTAATGTGATAGGTCTGATGTCTCTGGAGATGTCTGTCACACGTGACACACCATGCTCTGTTTACTAATGGAGCCCCTGAACAATAAAGGTGAAGCCTTGCTGGTCTTCATTTTAGATTGCACAAACACAAATTGTACCATGCTAAGTACTCTATGTTAATTCCCTGGGCACAATAAGCTTTTGCAAACTCTTTGCGAAATGTACATTTATACATACATGCACATACAAAAGAAAATATTTGAAGTGTCATGGAACTTACAGACTTGAGTGAAGAAATGTAGAATCAATATTGAATCTTCAAACGTCTTCCAAGTCAAACAAATAAAGAATATGATTGTGACTAATTGTCAGAAAGCAACATTTCCAATTATACATCTATTGACAAAGGCTAATACACGGATCAAGAGCGTTCAAACACTAAATCCGTTTTAATCTGATTCATTTGGTACAGCAATGATACAGGCCATACATCTCAATAATACTCATGAGACGCATTCAAACACGACATTATATAAACAACACCAACATATTTTGTCCAATCCTGGAGAATCTTTGGGACATGAAACACACATTTCGGGGTTAAACGTATGCACATCAAACTCCGTAAGCTTCAATACAATCCAAAGCCTATAAACATTTTTTTTACAAAAGTAATAGTATTTTTGGAAAAAGTATATAACAACAACGAGGTATCACTCAGATTTTACAGGGAAAAAAAGAGGAAAACATTTTTTTTGTATTCTGAGACGACACACTGACCTGCAGAACCTTTAAGAGCTGTGTGAAAGAGGTATGGTCTTATTGTGGTTCATCACTGTGGAGCGGCCTTTCATGACTCATCTCTATCCCTCTGATCTGACTCGTTAGTGACAGAACTTTTCCCTTTTTGTCCATCTTCTCCTTACGGCATTTACCATCAGTCCGCTCTCTGGCTGTTGTGCTTGCTGCCTCACAAGAGCTCCTCTGCAATAGCCAGGACATGCTCCTATACTTCCAATAGCAGTGAGGCCTGAGCCTTCTCAGAGTTCTCCGACAGGCCCGGCGAAACGTGTGGGAGGAGATGCAGAAAAGCAGGGGGTCCAGGGCGCCGTTGATGTACCACAGCGGCAGCGACAAATAGGATTTCAGGATTGTGTAGACAGAAAGGACTGTGTCCGACCACACAACTACGTACACCTGCATGAGCGACGAGGCAATGTCGGGGAAGTTGCAAACAAAAAAGGCCACTACGACTGCACCTGGAAGATAAAACACAGAACATGTCAATACATACACATTTATTTGTACATTTAGACTAAATTAAAAGCACCAGAATGTGTGATCGCTCCTCACAATAATCCCCCTGGAAGTCTAAATTGTCTCCTCAGACAACATCTCACTTGATTGGCTGGAAAATATGAGCAAAGCGACATGTTTGCAAAGTTTCTTATTTTTTATTCATCTTTTACCACTCACAATTAGACATTTTTGCGGATGCTCACACAGTAGAGCCGAACTAGAAGTGCTGACTGCTTTTCATTTTCATGGCCTAAATTCATACAGAGGAGCTTCTGAATGAGTCCAACTGTGAAATATATTTGTGCCACTGACATTGCAAACAACGAGACCACACAAAGCGGACGTAGATATATGGTCTTCAAACAAATGTTAGATTATTGTCTGCTTGGCCACACAGAACTTGAGGAGTCACTATTGTCTGTTATCATTCTTAGAAGGGTGTTTTCATATCTATCCGCGGCTCACCCATCAGTTTTAGCGCTCTCTTTTCGTTCAAAAGGAGCTTTCCATTTTGATGGCACTGTACGTCTCGTCTTCCTTCCGGATCCAGTCGTGTGAGACCCATGTTTCTCCTCTGACGCCCGTTCCTCCTCAGGTAGAGCAGGATGCAAATGTAGAGAGTAAATATGGAGACCAGTGGGACCTGTTTGAGGAGAGGCTTGTTGAGTTTAATTGTGTGGTGCAGGTGTGCAGTTACAATCTGGTGAAAAGAACGTCTCACCAGGAAGAAGAATCCCGCTCTCAGAAGTAACGCCCCTTTATAGATGTGTGCAGGATCAGGCTCTGTCATCTCACACATGGTGGAGATATGGAAGGCGTCCTTTTGTGTAGCAGCTGTGTAGTCGAGGATGCAGGCGCTCGCCTGGTCATAGACCAGAGCGAAGGGTATGGCTGAGACCAGAGAGATGATCCATACAGAAAGAAGACATGGCAGCCGAGACTTCTGTTGGAAAAGGACAGAATATCGGAGAATGTGTTTCATTGCATTGCCTGCAATTCATTGCAGGAGAAAACAATATTGTAGTGTAAACACTCAACCTTCATGCTGGAGACGGACCACATGGTGTGGCAAATGGCTGCATAGCGCTCCGTGGTGAAAGTCATGATGACCCAGCTGGTGGTGGCGCAGTAGACTTGGCGGACCATGAAGTAGACTTTGCAAACTACGTGGCCCAGACGCCACGGGTAGCTCTCCCAGTAGTACCGATATAAAGTTACCGGGATGGTCAGGAGCTGCAGAATGTCTAAAATCAAAGAGAGAAGAAGATGAATGGGCCAGTAGACTTTCCATTAACATGTTTGCTATATGCCTAATTTTTGTAGACAACAATCACATCAGCAAAGCGCTCAGCAACGATGCCATACTTTTTGCCTGCCAGCAGCATGATAAAGGTGAACAAGGGATTAATCTGTGAAGAGAGTGCACGAGTCATTCAGTCAGCCCACTGAAATATGTTTCCACAATAGACAGCAGGCAGGTCAAGGCCTCTGCCGGGACATCAGGCTCATAAATCAACTTCTCTCAAGTGCTTTTGATGCAATATTGTAATGGATTATTAAACATTGACATAGTAGTAAAATCATGTTAATGGTAATGTCAAAAGTCGTTTCCTATTTTGAAAAGAGCTATAATGTAGTCCTTTCCACCCATTATTTGCAGCCAATATTTGCAGTAATTTTGTCTCGTCAAACATGAAAGAAGTAGTAGCATCATGCATGCGTTCAGCAAATAGAAAATGTGATTCCACTTTATTTAAACTTCTAGAAGTCTTCTAGAAGTTGCATGGAAGGAATGGGTACCTGATATGACCAGGCTGAGAAGGTACAAACGAATGGCACTGACTCTCATGTGAGGGTCCAAGAGGAGGGTCATCATGCTCACACCATTGAATATGACCTGTAGAGCATCATGGTACAACAGTCAACAGTCTTTCCTTTGCTTTGCTACTTGTATTTTATCATCACATGTACCACTCTGAAATTGTTTTTTGTGTCAAGTGTGTCTTAAGAGTTGGATGTTCATACTCCAAACAAGAAGACGACGCTGTAGAAGATGGTCATGGGGACAGCGATGGTCAGCGGCTCGCTTTTGGTGACACTAATGTGCAGCTGTGGCGTCTCACTCGGGCTGACGTTACAGCTGAAGAGGAACGAAATCTGCTCTGACAGGTTCATGGCCAGACGGCTGCTTAAGACGTAGAAAGCCCTGTGAGAGAAATAGCCTTGAAAATCCACGGATTCTGCTGTATTCATGTGTTTAATAATGATAAATGGTTTAATTTCCACGTAATATCAGGATGTTCAAAGTCTGAGTCGGTGGGCCTCCCCTCACACCAAGCTTGGAAAAAGATGCCCAACCCCCTTCATCACTTGCTTAGTGTCGTTAAGCCCTTGGGATCTTGATCATGTTCTTTGATCCCACGGATGGGCAGACACAAAATAGCTCTTTACACATTTTAGTTTCTGACATGGACAGTGTCTTCTACAAAATGTTGTTGTATAACTAATATAATATAACCTGTTTCATAACTAATATAATAACTTATTCTATAATTCACTGAGACCATTTGGAGCCCACCCCCTTCGGAGGTGCCCACCTCCCTCTTTGAAACCTTGAATTCCAAATGGAAAGTGAAGCCATTATTCAAATGGGGCTTCTCAGCTTTAAAAGGGTCTGTTTTAATGAAGCGCTGCTACAGCCATTATTCCCATGTTGAATACATTCGGTGTAGAACATCTCTCGTAAACAGAGGTACAATTGAAAATTGAAAGAAATCTAAAACAAATTACCTTTGAGGGGGGATAAATGATCTTCCCTGGCAGATTTAAGTATTCACCAGTCTGTGCCTCATCTCTTTTAAAACTATCAAATTAAAGTCAACATGAGCTTCCTTTGTTTTCATTTCTACATTATTAAAATAAAGGTAATATAGTAAATATAATACCACACATTACAGTGATCTTCTGCTTCCGTTGACAGAAATATTTAACTTAGTTAGCATATTGAAAACCACACAAAAGACAATTCAACATGTGGTCACTGACAACCTTAATTGGAAGCTCAAAATGAGAGATCACTGCGCACACGGGTGATTATAATGAGACCAAATCATGCCACCTAACGCTCACACAGTTATAATAGCATCAGTATTTGCACTTCATTTGACTCCATCATATCTGATTAAATTCAGGCAAGACAGTATAACCAGTAACTGACAGTGTCCAGGTAAATAATGTATTTACTCACCTTCTCAAGGAAAAAGTACAGGAGGATGCCAAGAGCTGTGTTCACCATCAATAACCCTCTCTTGTGATTATACCACATCGGGTCCCTCCTTCCCTGCTCCCACTGCCTCGCTCACTCCCACTCACTCAATGTCTCTGCTAGCCCCCTCCAGACACACACACACACCCACGCACATGCACGCACGCACGCGCACACGCACGCGCACACGTACACACACACACGCACACACACACACAGCTCAAGAAAATATAACTGAGCATGATTTTTCACAAGGAATCATACGTGCTGCACCAACAGCCGTGTTTCTGCAGGCAAAACGGGGACGTGTCTTTGGATTTGGATTTAATTTCAGTGTCTTGTACCTGAACCTGAGCTGACACATCACTGCCAGGCAGTGCATCGTCATATTCGGTCATTTCTTAAATATAAACCCGTGAAGGACAGATTTCATTCATTATTAGGGGTTGGAAAAGAAATGCGGAGAGATTTTTTTGGAGTTTCACAAAAATGTCATATTATGTGCTGAGTCAGCACAATAACTGAGGTCACTACGGGGAAATATTCTTCAAAATATTCTTCATTGAGGTTCTGTGGGGACGTCCTTGCACAACCGAGATGTGTGGTGAGCCTGTGTCCATTACCTCTGAATTAAAAACTGTAAAAGCGTCCAAGAATTTGATGTTAAATATTGAGCTGTTGTTGTTCCAATGTGACGTTGCCGACACTGAGTGCAGAGCAAAAGGATGCTATGTTATTGTCTGTTTTTCTGTTAGTAGGATAATGGAAACTACCAAGGCAGCTGACATAGACTTGAATGAGCTGCGCATTAAAAAGATGTTCTGCTGCATCTCTCCGAGCTATCCTTTTACATGTACATGTATACAGAGCAGCGTCTGGAAGTGGCAAGCGGTTAACATGAAGTGTTAATGGGATGTTTTTCAGGCGTCATTGATTGATCTCAGGACCATGAATCTTTATGAAATAATGCATATTTCTGATCCTTTTGCAAATACGGTTCAAGACAACCAATCACTGCTCACTGATGATTCACACCTGTACCATCGTCTCAACAGGCTGCATCCTGTTTGCAGAATTCTTTTGTTGTACAGGTGGATGGAAGCCATGTAGGACTGCTGTGTCGATGCAGGCAGATCAGCAGGGAGTTGACGGGGCAGTTTCCTTTCTAAGGAGTTCACTCAGTTAAACTACTCCCTGATTGAGAAGGAGACCTTTGCTTTGATCTTGGCCCTGCAGCAGTTTTTAATTCATATGGAGTCTGGGGTGACACCATTGGTGGCCTACACATATCATAACCCACTGACCTAGTGTCCCCTTTTCCTCTGAAAGGTATTCCCCCTGTAGGTTGAGCACTGGCCAGTGAAAGGTTTGAGTTGAATGAGTGAGTGAATGAGTTGGTATACCAACCCAAACAACCTCTCTGAGGAGGAGTTCAGTCCCTGATCCCGGCTCACTCTGAGACACAGGCAAAGGACAATTAGGTAAACATGGCAACACAGTCCCCCCTTCCCAATCTTCCCCCTTAGATTCAGTCCGACTCATCGCCCGCATAATCCCACAAGCAGAGAACGCTTCGGGAAAACGCACTGCACTTCCTTTTTTTTTTTTTGAAAATTGCAAAATGGACTCTACATCATAGGAGTTTTGAGCGCCAGGTGCCCTCAAAAATCTTAACAGGCACTGGAGTGTCACTATCAGCCTGTTTTACAAGCCCTTCTGGGACAAAAGGCTCATCTGGCTTATTAGTCACATCAGATCCTGCATGCACACTTTGCCACACTCCCACAGGATCAGGAAAACTCACAGCCAGTGCAACAGATTTGACCCAGCTGTCTGCTTCTTCTTTCTAAGCAATGGGCAGTCTATCTTCCAGCCGCCTGTCACACGACAGTAATCGCACTCATTCTCTCTTTTAGTTTCCTCGGAGCCCCTTACCAGAAAACACCTCAAACTGATATATCAGGAGTTATGTTGAAAGACTAGTCAACGCTCAGTCTAGCATGCTGTTGTTAAAATGTCTTACGGCGCAGCATCTTGTCGTCAGTAGAAACAGACGTTAGAGAACGCTGTTTCCCAGATCCTTGTTGCATGTCACCATGTTTGAATGATATCACGCATCATCCTCATCCATGACCCAGTGCAGATCGATTTTCAATTGGTGGGTTGATCTTGATCTCTTGACCAAGACGGGGGCATTGTAATGGAGTGTTCAATTTATTTCAGGCAGTTCACAGTCCCATCCTGCAGCTCTCTGTTGTGTAAATCTCTGGCCTTCATGGTCAGAACATTGGCACACAATAGAGTATTTTTCACATCTGACATCCAATCAAATGCTGATTTGAACAACAAAGGCGGTAGACTGTTTATTATAACAGACCCGGTTGAGGTAAACCTTCAGAGCTGTTACGCTTGCGTCATTGGTCCCACTTGTCCTTGAGCTTCTAGAAATACAACAGCTTAGGACAACTGAGCGTCTCATAAAATGCCTTCAGTGCCTCAGCTCACACAAGTTCAAAAATCATGTGCAAAACCTCGTATGCAGCTGCGTCCATCTCGGATGAAGTGCAGCAGGCAGCAGAATTTAACCCCCGAGACAAACATCTCAATGAAATGTTTCAAAATTAAGCTTTTTATTTGTATTATATAGACTGGGGCTTCTATACCTTTCTACCTTAACTCGTTGCTTAATTCACCCATTCACACACACACACACACACACACACACACACACACACACACCCACACACACACACTTGCATACTGATGCAAGGTGACAACCAGTTCATCAGCAGCAGTTCGGCATTATTTGATGTGTTGGAATGAGAATAAATGCCAGGACATACGAATGCAAGGTTTCCCGGCTAAAAGCTACGGTCGGGAATCAATAAATGTAAATAAGAGCAATAAAAAAAAGTACACAAGCATGAAATGAAATGCAAATACAGACCAGATATTTTCAGCACTTCTCTGCTCTGGAATAGAATATAAAATAAACCTATGAGCCCCTGAGCAATTTAAAACGTATAGAAATGCTGTCAGTTCCATGGGGTCGCGGGTCAAAAATAATACACAACATATTGAATAAACATTTTGACAGGTCCAAGCAATATTTCAGAAAAAAAAAACATTTATTCATATTTGTCAACATACAAATATTATTTACATAGAGAATATGATTGATTCATATTGCTTCCTATAAATACAAATATGAAACTTTCCTTTAATTAAAGCACAATCCAGACTTTAAAATCAATATCAAAAGCAATTTCTGCAATAAGATCAACACCAAAAAACAAAAAAGAAAAGTGCAAATCAGAGAGCTGAGGTTTCTCCTTGTGTTAGACCAGCATCCTTCGCCATGGCATAGAAATGTCCTTGTTTTTCGAGCAGGTTGCTCGGAGAATCAAATTCCACTATTTTACCAGCATCAAGCACCATTACCCTGCGGAAGGAACATAGAGTCAGAACAAAGGTAGAAGCTGATGCTTTTTGATTCTGGTGAGGATCAGATGTAGTGGTGAGTGTCGGCCCTGCATCAAACAGTTGGACTGTGCAGCAGCGTGTCCTTTTCCAGCTGCAACCCCCAATGAGGAAGTAGCAGGCTAAGGGAATGAATAATGGTATTGTAGTTCTAACTGTAGTTTTAGATTGCTTTTTTTTTTTTTAATCTGGTGAATCAAAAAAGTTTATATGTATAAGTAGCTTTCTATGCTCCATGTTTCCAAACATGTAGTGACTTTCATAACGACCTGAATACATGAAATTGGAAAAGTGTCTTCATGCTTTTAGACCGCCCTTTTTTACGATGTAATATTTGAGAGACAGGGAGAGATCTCCACGAGGGTCTGCTTGCAAAGCTAAGGGACCATATTTATTGACCTGCAAGAGGCATGAAGAGCTCTGAGCTCAAAACACACTGGAATCTTCTCTATATGCAACAAAAAAATGTTCTTTCATTTCACAACTTTCAGTGTATTTCATCTGCAACCGAAACCTTATATAGTCCCCTACTTCTAATATACTGTGTGGGTGTAAGACCCTTTTCATTTCTCCTGTAGCTGCTTGTGCAATCAGGTGAAGACAATAGACACTCAAGAGTCCGGATCTTTTCATGTCCGGCTCTCTGTGAAGATACATTTAGGCTTTGATTTGTCCTTTCCAGCTGTGACTGTCTGACATCTGTGCAAAAACCGGAGCGAGCAAACTGCTGGACACCCTGGTCCATTTAACATGATCCTGAAACAGAGTGGTACGTTGTTTGGAAGTGAGATAGAAAGATAAAAGATGACATAAATAGAAGAGAAAATCCAACAAATAATATGTTCTACTTATATCTCAATCAAATCCCATTCCGTCTCAAATCCTTCCTGATGTCTCTTAAGTTATTCAACTATTCAATCTCTACCTGCCTCTCCTGGTTTAATTACAGTGCTCTCGTTTTAGACCCTGACACTCCCCCATGCCCACCATCCCCAATCATCTGATTATGTGCCCCCCAGCCGGTCAACTGATCCTCATTCCTCGCCAGCCTCCATGTAATTACACAGTCCGTTTCCACATGCTCACTGTCAGATTGACATTGATTATAGATAAGCTTTCCAGCCTTACAAAAAACATGCTAAATATTTATGCAGTATGATTGTAATGTTTATGTGTATTTGACTGTAGTGCCGGTATGAACGTGTTCTGTCTGTTCCTCCAGCTTTCTCACGGAAACTATCTTTACTTCCTATTAGAACTCAGCAGGTGTCATGATCATGTGGTTGTCTATGGGTAAGATGTTGAAGATAATCACGGAGGCAGTCTTATTCTTGTGAAAGCCGTTGTTTTCACAAAATAGTTCCTTCAAGGTGCTGAGCCACCTCTCCCAGAGGATGCCATTTAAACACTGCTGCTTCTGGTCTCCCTGGAGAGGACTGACGTCTGAGCCTTTTGCTAACAGGGATTATTTTTCACATGTTTACCTCATTATTTGAATATCTGGCCACATTAAATATGAACATCCGACATGTATACGTCATATACATGGCAGAAAATAAGGGAAAAGCACATTAAGTCCCCTGGAAGGAACAGTGACGCACCTCGAGCTGTCCATGATGCTGTGCAGGCGATGTGCGATGGTGAGGACAGTGCAGTGTGAAAACTCTTTGCGGATGGTATTCTGAATGAGGTCGTCCGTCTCCAGGTCAACAGCTGCTGTAGCCTCATCCAGGATTAATATGCGGGACTTCCTCAGCAGTGCACGTGCCAAACATAGCAGCTGCCTCTGCCCAACACTGGAAATTAGAGAAAGCACTAGGTTGAGTACTCTTACCCTAATTGATTGAAGTGATCATGATAGCAAAGGACAATATTAGAGTGTGTTTGATTTAAGTATTATCTGATATCACAAATGCACAGCAATACATATCTTATATGTTTTGTGGGGCTCACCTAAGGTTCTCTCCCCCCTCTGAGACCTCATGTTGTAAGCCTTCCTGCAGCCCTGCTACATAGCCCTTCAGATGGGAGAGCTCCAGCACTCTCCAGATGTCCTCATCGCTGAATTTGTCAAACGGATCCAGGTTCATCCTCAGGGTGCCGGAGAACAACACTGGATCCTGCAAGAGGTGGTGAGTCAGTGCTCAAGTTGGAACTGAAACACGCTCGGGTTGACGTGTTTTTAACTGTGTATACCTGGGGGATGATCGTGAGACTGTTTCTGAGGTCATGCAGGCCGATTGTGGAAATATCCACATCATCGATGAAGATACGACCTTCGGCAGCTTCAATGATTCTGAAGAGGCAGTTGGTCAGGCTTGATTTCCCAGCTCCTGTGCGGCCCACTATACCAATCTGGAGGCAAAGCATGTAGTAAAACATCAGTGTTGTCACAATACCAAAATACTGACTTCAATGATTTGTACCTAAATTATTAATTAGCTGTGTAATTTGTATTTAGTCTATTTGAGTGCACCACTGTTGCATTCTGGGTAATAATCCTGCCGTCATCAGCATGACATATAATTAAAGTCAATTATGATAATTATTTTACCCCCTAATCAAATTGTAAGTTATAATCTCTAATTTAATTGATTTAATTATCGTAAATAATAAGACTAATTAAAGCTTTTACATGATGTGCAATAGTCTGACAAAGAATCGGATCTACACTTTGTATTTTTATAATATATAGTCTTTATATTTATAACAGATGGATTTGATCTGTATGCTTGCAGAAGCTTGATTCTTAGTAGCTTGCAGTTACGGTGAAGTTAAACACCAGGATGAACAGACATTTTCACACAAGATTTTAACCTTTAGTCTCTGGACTTGTGTTTCTGGATGTTTACACACATGCATTTGTGTTTTGAATGTTAACATGGATACCTGTGGCTTTTTATTTTCTCATTGCAGATTGATTCCACAGAATACTTTGTGTCTGCAGCAGGACGTGTGTCCACTGGCAGCTTGTTTATTATTATGTTCAGTCAAGGAAGCTTTCCAGAAAAGCAATTGAGCTCAAAGTATAGTAAACAGAACAACAATATCGCTTTCCAAAGATGAAAGGCACACAAGGGAAAGGGGGACTAAGATATTCAGATGTAGACAGAACAAACCTAATCAGTGGGTTTTAGGGTTCAGCAGGGGGGCGCAAACTGCTTTCAGAACTCAATGTTGCATGTTTAATATTATGAGCTAAATCATCAACAATCGAGATGTCAACACAGTTCCAATTTCTAGGTCTCTTTTTCTCAAACACACACACTGCCCAGAATAAAGTCAACCTGCAGCTTGCATATTGTCTCTCCTTCACATGTTCACAACACTGCTCGACATTAGAACATCATTTGAAACATCATTCGAGCCGACTAAGTCCGCAGAGAACAGGAACATAATTGCCCTGACAACAACCGCGTATGTTAATCTTTTTCTTCTAAATGATTGGAGCCATAATATAAACTGGCCTTTTCAATCTGTGGGCGAGTGCCCACACTGTGAGAACATTGGTTAATCAAGCTTTGTCAAACAATAATTTATTACTTTCATATGAGATCACGAACACACTCATATTCAGCTGTTTATTTTTGACGAGTCCTACAAGGCCTGTTACACACATACGCACGAACACACACACACACACACACACACACACACAGACCTTCTCGGTGCTGCCAATGTGACAGGAGATTCCATGCAGGACGAGGTCTAACCCAGGTCGGTAACGGACCTTGTAGTTTTCAAACCGCAGTCGACCTTCCTGTGGCCACTTCTCCGGTGGCCGGGTGTCTGTCACCCACTTTGCCTGTAAAACACACACAAATGCAATTATACTGATCTTGTGTATTTGTGTTGCCTCGTCTTTTGTGTTTATTTCTGCTCATGTCGGAGAAGTAGTGATGGTGAGCTATCGTACATCCGTGTATGTCTTTTGGGAATGTGCCTACTTGTAGAAGCAGACAGAATATATAACATAAAACATGACAATAAAAACAAATTTATACCGAAAGTATGCAAATTAAAGTCATCATATTTATTGAATGTCCAGTTCATCAGTAACGAGATATCAGCATACTGATATTCAGTTTCAGTGCATATTAAAATGCAGGAAAAAAAAGTTTGAACTTTTCTAATTTATGCAAATTAACAGAGATCTCAATTCAACACACCTCATTCTCGATCTCGCTGTATTCGCTCACTCTCTCCACGGCTACAATATTGTTCTCCAGCTCTGAGGACATCCTCACAAGCCAGTTGAGGGTCTGGGTTACCTAAAGAGAGAGCGTTGTTTACATTATCAGCATTACTATAAGTTATTCTCATCATCATCGTTAGTACAGCAGTAATGATTAGTGCAATGACATCGTCATGATCTACAGTGTTTGTGAGTGTGTCATGTGACTGACATTAAGGGCGTAGGATATAGACAGGCCGACCAGGCCGCTGTCCAGAGAGTCTCTGGCGATGACGGCGAGCAGGGCGGAAAAAAACACCACCAAGTTCCCCAGAAACTCAAGACGAATGGCCAGCCATCTGTGGAGGGAGCCAACACGATTAGGACTGCTCATATGCACACACTAACTCGAGGGTGTCACCATTTACACACACAATCAATTCCATGAGAATAATACACTGCTTGTGATGTGTTGTGATTGAATATGCGTGATATTGTCTCCAGTATCTGACCTGTTTGACACTATCCACGGGTAGACGGTCTTCAGGTTTTCATCAATTGTTATTTCATTGTGTTGTAGGAACCTTTCTTGATGGCCGTAGGCTCTTATGACCGACAGACCTGACACCGTCTCCCCAAAGTGTGAATATATAGGAGAGCGGGACACTGAGTCCAGCCGACGCAGCTGTCTCGAGGTGGCCACATAGAAGCGCTACGTGAAGACAAAGGAACACAGAAAAAAATTGACGCTTTAATTGGATTCTGTTTACTGAAGGACTAACCCTTTGTCTTGTTTTAATTCACTTTTTTCCTTTCTTTTCTCTTCGACGGTTCTCCTTTCATATCGTCTAAAAATACACTGAATCTGTCAAGTCAATTAATGTGCCTTACCTGTACAAAGTAGTACACGACGGCCAGAGGAATGATGATAACGGTGAAGAAAGGAGTGGCGAGACAGATGACAAAGAGGGTCCCCAGCACACCCAGCAGACACAGGAGCCAGGAGCGTAATGATTGTGGGATGGCTTCGTCCACTGTGAAAATGTCCTAAAAAACAATTACGGTCCTTTAATATGAACCAGAAAAAGTCCTCTATTTTTCATGTATACACGTTGACTTGCCCCACTTAAAAGAGGACAATGATGTGTTAAAGGTTTTACTCAATTTTCTTCTTTGAGCCCTGGATCCTCCACAGAAGGCACAATTAATTCATCTGCCAGAACTGACTAAGCCATACTGTTTGTGGACTGAAATTGCTTTTGCTCCATAGTAAAGTAGATGGAGAGAGTGTAAGATTGCTACGTGTGTCCAGCTGGGTTGACTCCATGCAGACTAATTCAAATTCCCTATTACGGCTGAAAGTTCCATTATAATCCCCGCAGGGAAGCAGATACGTGGCCTTGAAAGGTGAATGATAACTCCTACCTTCGCAAAGCGGTTCACAACCCTTCCAATGGGAGTCGTGTCAAAGAATACCATGGGAACTCGCAGTAAGTTGTTGAGCAGCCTTGCGTGAAGGGTATCCGATGCAGAGACAGAGGCGTTGGCCATTAGCAGGGTTCCCATGAAAACAAAGATGCCTGAAAGAAAATGAACAGTTTCATTCTTATCAATTGTGCGAGAACAAGGTTAGAGAAAATAAGCCAGCTGAAGTGCCCTTGATTCTTCGATAATCATCTGTTACATTTATCTCTCCCTGCGTATCTCCTGCAAGTAGGACCACATAGCAGAAGACAGAAGCAACGCTCACGACACCCTGTAATGTGTTTCATTCAGGCTGCTGCTCGTTAGCTCGGATGATTGAATCACTGCTTCAATTGGAAATCAGAAGGTCTCTAAACTTAATGTATATAAATAAATACAAAATATATTATCAGTAGCTAAAAACAGTGAGAAAGGAAATAGCATGGAAACATTCAAGTATAAATACAGGGCCTCAGCAAATCATTTGTTTATCCTATAAAAATGCAAAAGTCGTAACAATCTATAGTAAAAAAGAATGACATTAACCATTAAACCGAAATGTCCCTCTTATTTTGTCTGAAATCACTGTCCTTGATGTAGAGGACTGTGTAGTGAGTCATGGCACAGGCTGATTTAATCCAAATTAACCTTAACAGCACCGCTATGATTGGGTAAGGTGACACTATGAAGGCTACGATCTAAACAATAAGCTTTGCATCTCTATGAGGGAACGTCCGCAAGCAAGAAGTCAACTCTGATACTGTTCGATCAAGCATCAGAATACTTATAAACAGCAGTCTTGTCACAGGTGTTGTACCAGCAAATGAAAAAACACAAAACAATCTAGACAATTAAGTCCTCTCCAACTACAGACTAATCTCCAAGTCCTATTTCTTTTACAGCTATTGGAAAGAGCTGTATTCAGTCAAATGCAATATTTTCTAGTGTTTGAGAGGTTTTGCAGTCTGGTTGGAAAGCCAGCACTCAAGAGCCCTGAATATGCTCTACTAAATGGTTTTAATCATCTTTTATTAATTAATTTGGAGGAGGATTATTGTTATTGATGGATTAAGCCAGCTGGATAAGCTTTTTATTCATCGCATCAAGGCAGGTTTTGTTGTTTTAATGGTACGATTGAAATACTTTGGTTAATTAAGCAGCTGCTTAGTTAATGCACTGTTTCAAGGTTTGTTTGAACAGGTTTAAAGATTGCATCTGTGTTTGTGATGTTGGCTGACTTGAAGTACAGTGGATCAGGTGGAAGTAGGGATCATGTTGATATGATGTCACGTTTGCCAAATGTACAACTCTTTGCAACCAGGGTTCAGGTGCAAGACAGAAATAGGTTATTTGAGTAGATTACACCTTTGACAGAAAGTAGCCTGTGGGCTGGAATAAACAAGCTAGGGTGCACCTGCAGGTCTAATCCCATTTAGTACCTCCACCTTGAACCGCGGCTGTACCAGAGGGCAGTGCCTCTAGTCATGGAGTTCACCGTCACTTGCTCCCTCTCTCTCTCTGTCTCTCTCTCTCTCTCTCTCTCTCTCTCTCTCTCTCTCTCTATATATATATATATATATATATATATATATATATATATATATATATATATATATATATATATATATATATATATATATATGTCATACATAGAAAATAATGAATTCTATAATGTAGAAACAAGCCGGGGAACAGCAGCCCAAACACGCCTCCCTAAGAGGAAACTCGTTTTAGCTAGCTCACATCTAGCTTGTTTAGCTAGGAAACAAGGTACACCTTTATATCTTAATGTTCTTGGACAGGAAGTTGCATTTATGTGGAAAAAACCTTTACAAATGTAAATAGTTAGAAAGGAAGCTGTATTTGGGTGGAATAAACATTGAAAACTATAAGTTCTTGGACAGAAAGTGATTTTGGGTGGTACAGGAAGTTATGTTTAGCTAATACAGAAAGTCGTTTTTGATACTCGGTTACCTCAAAAAATGGTATTAAGGTACTACAGAAAGTAGGATTTAGATATTGAGTAAGAAGTATTACTTTGACACAGTGTCTGAAAGAGTCTGGGATTGAACTGGTTACGGGATGGCCACTCTTCCTCCTGAGCCGTGCCGCCGATACGCTAGCATAACTGTTGAGAAAGCCTGTGCAATCTGACACTTATGTAACCTGGTTGCAATGAAACGGAGATCGCTCGACGATTACAGCTAACATTCATTAGTTGAAGGGCACCGATGTTAATTCATATATTTATTTATATAAAACCACCTCACTGCATAATTTATGGATAAACTAGTACTTTGACGTAGCTGTGGAGGACAAATTCAGCACTGGTTTGAATAATTTCCAATCTCCATGAGTTGAGTGTTTATTCCATCATCTTTTATCGTACACTTTATTTTGTTATTCAGTCAGTAGGGAAGTATAGAAGAAGCTGACGATTGCCAAACGAATTAACAAGGTCCTGGATAAGGACAGACAGAAGGTTGTACTGTTGTATGTAGGAATAATAAAATAATCAACATGTTACCCTGAGCCACGCCGAGAGCTCCAAACACCCCCACCCTGGTGTCCCTCTTCCAGGCGGGATATGTCTTGTTGTAATATTCCACTGCATCATTGGTCCAGTCACTGAGCCACAGGTTCTGACCGATGAAAGCGATGTTCTGGATGAAGTAAATCACGGAGACCATGATAGTATATCCCCAGCCCATGGCACGCAGGTACTGGAGATACACTGAGAACTTCACCTGGAAATTTAAAACAGAAAAAAAAAGAACTCAGAAAACAGATCCCATTTTCTGTTGGACTTATGTTGTTCAAACTTTTATTTAAGCAGATGAAGGGCTGACATTACCTGTCCTGTTTCCATCGTTTCCTTTTCTATTAGCTTCTGGCCTTTCTTTGAATCATCGACATCTTTGGGTAACCGTACAGAGCTATTCTTTCTTAGTCTGACACTATAACAATAAGGACAGATGAGACACTCAATGAGACACTTTAACCACATCTGGACTCTCTGCACTTTACACATTGCGTTTCACTCCACCACTTCACAAGCGTCTAACCTGCCGCGCTGGCTGCGGCGGATGCTGTTTTCTCTCTTCAGTGTAGCAGACACCGTGTCCTCCAGAGGGGAGTCGGGTTGAGTGTCTTCTCTTTCAGGGATGAGCTCCACTTCTGCACTATCCTGGTAGCGAGCTGCATAAACAATCATATTATACATTGTGATGTGATATGAATAATAGGCATCAGTATGTTCAAGGAAATTAAGTGAAGTGAACCAATTATATGTAGTGGTATAAACATGGAACCTGTTTGACTAGTGCAGTATATGTAGATTTATTCATAATAGCCCAAAAGTTCACTGTGTCAATAATGAAGTGAGGAAATGCTGTGAAAGAATAAATTACCTGATTCAGAAGAGGTTTGATTGTTTTGCTCTTTGGCATAAGTGTCTATAAACTCAGAAAAAGCTCCCTTGCTGTTACGAAGGCTTTTGTAGGATCCGACCTCGGAAACGACTCCATCTACCAAGACCACAATTTCATCTACAAACGGTAGGAAGCTCACTCCGTGCGTCACCAGGATACGGGTCTGGACAAGCAGAGAAACACAGTTTCAACAGGCGATGATGTGATTTCAATATCCTTTAATATTGTTGGCTCTGCACAAACCTTGTCCCTCAGTAATCCGTTGGGTCCAATCACTTTGTCAAAAAGATGCTTTCCTACTTGGGAGTCCACCGCAGACAAGGGGTCATCTAACATATAGATATCAGACTGACTGTACGCTGCCCTGGCCAAGCTCACACGCTGCTTCTGACCCCCGGAGAGGTTGATGCCCTGGCGACAGCGAAGAGGAGGGAAGCAGCACACACAAGGACGTGAAAGACGTGTCTGACATGCAACAGGCTGCAGCATGTTTCTATGTAGTAAGTTTTCTGAGGGACTATACAGCCCATCAAAACAACACTTCCTGACAGCTGATAAGCCTTTTTTTTCCTACCAGCAGAAGAACTTAAACTTTCTTGGCCCATGCTACACCCCTCCAATAACTTTATATCCCAATATCTGGTGACATAATAATAACTAACATAATCTGACTGATACTTTTGGGAACATTACATTAACATTGTGAATTAATTGAGGGGCATTATTGGACATTTGTTCTGCTTTGATCATTGCACAACTCGCACAAAAGTTTAATAACTATCGCTGTAATAAAACGTGATTTATCCTTGATGAATTTGACTATTACACCCTCACATCCGTGAATCACGGTCTTACTTTCTCTCCGATCTCCGTGAGGATACCGCCAGGTAGCAGCTCCAGGTCAGGGGCCAGCGCGCAGGCTTGTATCACATCCTGGAACCTCCTTTCCTCGTGGGGAGAGCCAAACAGGATATTATCCTTCAAAGTGGCGTTTTGTATCCAGGCTTGCTGCGGTACAAAGGCGAGGGAGCCCTGGAAAAATAACCATTAAGACCACTTTATCTAGATCAATGTTCACAGTTTAAAGAGCTGACAATGCTCCAGCAGCCGTCATTGTTCCCTTTGCTCAGGGGGCGAAAAGGATTCAGACTATTTCCTGCTATACATGGTGTATGTTCTTTGTGCATGCAGGTGGAGCCTCGGCTTAGTGCTGAAAGAACCTGAACCAAAGTCCGCCTTGCATTCATATACACTTTCATACTGTGCAATCCTGCTGCTGAGCTGTGTCCAACAACAGCTTCGTTTTGGAGTGAAATTCTATTTTTTAAGGCACAAAGGAGAAAACACTGCTGGACAACGGCAAAGTGGAATTGGAAGAAATTGCTTGTGATATCACTATGAATTACATCTCGACTGTGTTTTCATGCAAAGATTGAACACCCTGAAGAATTTACATGACCAGAGACCGGCCAGTCTCCAACCACGGCTTTGTGCTCTGAAGAAATATTGATTTTTAGCGGTGGAGCAACTATCTTCATACACTCTCATCTTTTGGAAGAATTTTTTCAAATAAAATGTTTTCCGAACATTGAGAATGGACAGTGACTTTGGTTGACTGGTTTGATTTGGTCATTTTAAGGGCTTGTGCTCATAAGATGTACAGGGTGAAACACAGGAGTGTTTTTAGACAAATACGAAGACGGAAATAAGGTTTCACCTGAATGTTGACGAAGCCTTTGGTGCTGTACATTTCTCCCAGGATGGCTGACATCAGAGAGGACTTCCCTGAGCCCACAGCTCCAACTACCGCGACCAACCGACCCGGTTTGATGTCCAAAGAAACACTGGCAAAAACACAATCAATAATTACATTCAATACAGTAACATACAAGAAGAGACAAATAGAGTGTCTTGCAGCATAACAGACAATGTGTTTGATGCCAAACATACTTTTTAAGCAGCGGCTCTCCATCTCTTTCCCATGCAAAGGATCCATCACATATGCTCACAGCAGAATCTGACGGGTGAAAACAGATGGATCAAGATGTAATACATGTGCCACCAAACAAGAGATAACACAGGTGAATCACTTATCAGCTGAAGATCAAATGGAAATGACGATGGTGAACGTACTGAAACTGGGGTCGTGGCGCACAATGTCACTTTCAAGGTCTTCCCCTCCCAAAAACTTTTCCAGGCGTTTTGTGGACACTGTTGTCTAAAGGGGCAAAGTACATGGTTAGGTGACTAATGTGGTGCAGAGTCTTTGTGTCGACATGTGGTGTTGTGTCCTTACTTGCACAATGGCAGCAATGAGCATAGGCAGCATGGCCAAGGGAAAGCGGAGGATGTTGAAGAGTGAGATCGCAGTGAAAGCTTTCCCAGCGGTCAACACATTGTCTGAGCTGACACCAACAAACACTGCGAATGTGGCCAAAGACACCTGGGAGAGGGGACAGTGTTAGAAAATAAGTTTTTTTAAAATGCAATTCTTGACTTCTTGCTGAAGCGACAGGACTCACCAGCGCCGGAGCACAGCTGAAGATGAAGGTGGAAACGGATGTAAGGTAAGCAAACTTCTTCATGACTTTCAGTTCTTCACCTCGAATGCCCTCCACCTGAGTCTGGAAGGATGTCTCCCATGCATACAGCTTTAGAATCTGGTGGGAGACAGAGGCGGGTGAGGGAGCGATACGGAGGACTTTGAAAAGAGTTTGGAAACAGACAGAAAGCACTCGTGCATGATGGTTAATGCCGAGAACCACAGTAGTTGTACCCCAATAGAAAGCTATGGTTTCAGGGACTCACTTCCACTTCACTCACGTCCTCCAACTTCCACTAATTATGTTAAGAAATGCTGTCGTGAGTCATTAAGTACTCACCTTGATTCCATTGAGAACTTCATTCATTATTTTCAGCCTCTTGTCTTTGAACTTCATGTTCTCTATCTGAAAGAGAGGAAGGTATTTCACTGCATACGTAACTCATAATAGACTCTCAAACTGTTAATTTGAAAAAGTCTTTCACAGAAAATACCAGGAATTTTGTTAACGTCCCAAACAAAGACCTTTATGAATGTGGCTGGAATTAATTCGAAGGAGAAGTACATTATTTAACCTTCATCGATCCTTCAATCCGATCCGAGCAAGAAGGCCAGTTTACAATTAGGTGTTGTTAGAGCTCTTGTATGTGTCATTATACAGATAGCAGCAGGGCTGCAAATGGAGGCCAAGAATTTTTAAACAAGGATATTTCAAATTCAGCTTGAAAAGAAAAGACGGAATATTGTACAATAGAGAGAAATGCTTCAGATTAGTAATATTTATGTACACCAGGAATGTAAATATTACAAGTGTATTTGGTTTAACTGTAATCCAAACAAAGGAACATGCATACACCATGTCACAAGTAGAGATGAAAGCTTGGTACACTGCCAATAAAGATGTTACAGCAATGTATGCGAATGCACTTCTGCTGACCTGGATGTCTCTGGCCTTGGTGGCTAGCAGGCCATTGATTGGCACCATTAGCACCATGACTGCTAGTCCTGCCAGCACAGAAGGTCCTAACTCCAGCCACAGGAAAACAATGGACAGGGCAATCTGCAGAGGGCACGACCACAGCAGGTGGATGAAGTTTGTCACATCGTTGAACCGCTGGGCGTCTGCAGACATCAGGTTCACTGTTTCCCCAACAGTTGACTCCTTACGAGTGTCATTAGACACCACCAAGGCCTGGAGGCGCGGGTTAAAGAGGAGGAGGGACATTTGTGAGGTGTTGCAGTTATTACCCCATATGTCATATTGAATATCTCTGGTAAGTGCTCCGAGGTGCAAGAGTCATTAGGACATGCAGCCATGCAGAAAATGTGTGTTTTTTCCAAGAGTGGTCATCTTGTCTTATTCAGCTGTTGAAAATTACAATTGATTTCTTATCATCTGATCTCACAGTGTATTTTTCTTCTACTCTCTTAGGTAACGAAACTAAGAAAAAGTTCAGTGAGCTTGAAACTTGTGTTTTTACCTTTTTGTACACGGCGGCCATGATGGCGGTGCGGACCTTCATCCCCAGCACAAAGCAGCGCTGGAAGTACTGCTGCAGGAACAGAGACTGCAGGATAGCCACGACTAGCAGCAGCACTGCGTACATGTACCCGGTCCAATCATAACTGGATTTGTCCTGAGTGAAGTCGATCATCAATCTGGGGAAAGAAAAAAAGGGTGGTTGATTAATAATTTCCTTGATTTTGTATCTAAATTTCTTTTCTACCTGCCTTCCCAGTCAGGTGCTGTCCTAATCAACTGATGTTTCAGCTAATCGATGCAACTATAGAAAGTGTTTTTAGGCTAAACATTATTATTCACAAGGCCACAGCATGTATGTTTAAAGCTTTGACCTTTTCCCCATCCTACAGTCGGGACTGTAGCTCATCTTTTGACCCCCCCCGGTTAATGATTACAGAGAAAGCTGACAGAGTGGAGGAGCCAGCAGCAGCAAACAGTAACATTTACCTGCTTTGAAGATCAATAGTTCCGTGTTTTTATACGTACGACAATAGAATAATGTAATACAACATCAATAGAAATTTATACAAGTCGACCCGCAAGGAAAATAAGCTTCTTTCAGGGAAAAGTAGACAAATGTACTAAATAATACTAAAACACACGGTGGACTGGAAGTGGATTTCACTGAAAAGTTGACTCACTTTAGAAGTTGAGGACTGACGAACGCCAGCAGGTCCTGCAGAAGTTTGAAGAAGGCGGATTCAATCAGAACCCACTTAAAGGTCTTGTAGATGGTAGATATCAGCCATGACTTCGGATAGTCCACCTCCGCCTCCTTCTTCTTCTTTTTCTTCTCTTTTTTCCCTTCTTTCTTCCCCCTTTCCTCCTGAAGAAAAACATTCACAAGTCAAGCACATTGATTACACTGAGTCACAATCCCTTCGGCTGTATAGTGGCTTTCCTGTCCGTTTTCAAAGGTTTGTTTAAGAGAGGCTGGAAAGCCTTTGAGTTGAAACTTTGTTCTTCAATAGGAAAATCAACAACTGAGGATAGAATAGCCCCTACGTGGCTGTGGAAGGATGGTAGTCTGCCCCAAAGTTTCCTTCTTCATTGTTCATGCTCAGTTTTGAGCTTACGCTCAAAGCGTTTTTTTTTTTTCATCTTAGCTCTCACCATCATCAGCAAATCCTGACTGATGCCTTTCCCCAGACCATTGGAGTGGCCGTTTGGTAAGGTCTCATTCTGGCCTTTCTTGTCCTGTTTCTTGCTCAACCTGCTCTGGTACTGAGCCCGAGCTTCTCCCAAGTCGGACTCCATGACATGCTGGAACTGCTGGTTTATGTAACCAGTGCTGTCTGTCGGGTTCAGATCCCACATGTCCTCCTGAACCAGGGGCTGCTTGTACCCTTTGAACACCATACTGAGGAGAGCAGGAAATACGGGGTTAGGTGACATCAACAAGCGTGAGGTCAGAGCACGTCTTGGCAGTCATGGTGTGTATGTGAGGATTTTTTAGTGCAGTAACTTATAATTCACCTGTTAAACCAGTTGAAAGTGATTCTGCTCAGAAATGTTGCACATGCCTCGGGATTCTGTGGGTAATAACATAACATTAAAACAGACAGACAGATGGATCATGTGTACAGCAAGCTGAGGTGATGACAGTTCACACTAGATAATGCACAAGACAGAGAGTATTGTGTTTTATACATTATTATTAGTCTGGTATGAAAAAAAGAAAGAAAGCAAGAATAACTGGATGCTTGGGTACCTTTTTCCTGAGCTTCTTGGCTTCTGGAGAGAGATCAGCCACGCCAGAGAGGACAAGCGCAATCAATTCCAGGCCAAAGGAAATACATAAAAGGCTGGAACGAGGGACATCGTTGATCTCTCCCTGATGGTAGAACATGGGTTTAAGAAAAGTGTGACAATAACAAAATAAAGACCAGCGAATGGTACAGAAATGATAAACATGGAAAGCTGATTGCATCAGCAATTCAAGTTTCACAAGACTGAATCTGTCTCTGCTCATACCAGCCTGAGTGCCTCTCGAAGAAACGTCTGGAAAGGGAAAACGTCACACAGAACCAGGAGGAACCAGAAGAGGAAGAGAGTCGCAGAGTCTACTGCTTGTCCCCGTCTCAACCCTTCCTGGGCCAGAAGTACCAGGATCTAACAAAGAAGAAACGTGCATGTAACATAAATCCCAAACCATCGCTGAGCCGCAGATCAAGTGCACAAAACCTACAATATTTACCCATGAAACAGCGAACAGGACAGGGTTTGCATAGTACACGCCAGGATGTTTTATTGTTGACGAAGGGCCGTTGTTTGGACCGTAATCCTCTCCTAATGTGAGTGCAAGGGCCGCTATGGCAGTCAGGAACAGTAGAGACACCACGAGCTGAGGGGAGAAGAAACATCGCCTGGCATTAAATTCTAAAAGTCAAAATGAATTTTGAATTTGACCTGTTAGATCTTGAGTTAGTTGTTCCAGGTGTTCACATTTGGACTGGTTACTGCATGCTATTTGCATTACCTGTTTGCAGAGATAGAGCTTGGACAGGTGTCTGGTCGCCCCCCCTGTCCTCGTGCAGAGAGACGCCAGATGCCACGGCACACACAGCCACAGGAACCCCAAGGGGATCCAGACCAGCACCGTCTGCTCCACACACACCGGCAGGTCTGGGTCCGTTCTATTCACGTAGGAATGATTCTGGAACACAACCCAGCGGGCACACATAAACACACACGCATTACACGCAAGGGTGATAAAACGAGGCTTCCTTCTTAATCTCGGGCCAACACATCCCCGTCCGAGCCCCCCAGGACCTCTCGGTATATTACACCACACGGACAGATTACACCTGCTTGATTAGAAATGTAATCATCACTGACTGCCCTGTGATTAAATCCAAAGTTCCTCCTCAGCAGCATGTGTAATAATACAAGTGAAAAGAGCTAATCGAGCAACAGGAATGTGAAGTGAAATCAACCGACTACTGAGGAGTTTAATGTGTAATAAAGGAAGCTGATGATTCAAAGCATTTCAAAAGCTATAAACGTTTTTACGTGTTTATGTTTTTATTGATTTTTTTTTACTACAAAATGATCAACTTGTGTATTTTTCCAAAAGCAAAGGATGCAGACTTGTAGCCTTATAAAGATGTCAGAATCGCTGAGTCATGTCTCGATGACAGGTCATTTTTGCTCAGTCACATGTGAGCTGAGCTCATTACACAGGTTTTTTATGATCGCTCAGAGAACAATCAGAAATACATCTCAACATAACCTTTTCACGTGTCTCAGCTGCACGTCTTTCTTGTTTTTGTGACCTAAATAGCTCTACTGTTCCCATCTCATTTCATAACGTGGAGGATTGACACAATACTCAATGATATATAAACATAACAAACCTTGTAGAGATGAAGCTTATGAGTTTGAATTGTTGCGACTGCATCACTGAGGTTTTTATTTCGTTATTAAGATTTGAAAATGACAATAAAATGACATAAAAATACATATCCTAAAGCAACCAGGAAAAGAAAAACAAAATTCAATCCAAGAATGAACATTTGTAATTATTACGGGAACTTCATGTGACCACTTTCTGAAATAGAAATGTGACCATGTGTGCAACATCTGGCGTTGAACCGTTTACATTCAAGTCTTATATTGTCGTATAAGTTTGTTACACTTTGTGGAATCAAAGGTTCTGTTGATTCAAGTGAGATCATTTTGGCCTCTTTTAGTTGAATTACTCACCCAGAAAGTCGACCCACAGAACTCTTCCAGAGCTGCGGCACACATGTCTTCACTCGCCTTCAGATCACTAGACAGCCTTAAAGGTCTCGTCCAGCTCCACTCCAGCAGGTCGTCTCATGCGCTCCTGCGCTCTCCTCTGTCCACCGACAGGACAACAATCGCAGGACGTGAGTCTGCAACAACCTTGTACAGAAACGTTTGAAAGACCAGATAGGTTAAAGCTGAACCTGAGTCTCGGTTGCTTTGTCTTTAGGCAGATGATCCAAATGTCCTCCAGCTGCCTTCAGTGACTCGGCTGATGTTTGCACGCACACAGACTCGCAGCCCTCCTGATGAGTGAATGAGGAAACTCTCCAGCTGCTGTCAGAGTTGGGGGAATCCAGCTAGCACCAACCCACAGACACTCCTCAATGCTCACTTCGTCTAAAGTTCAACATGATAATCACACGTAGGGGGAAAAAAAAGAAACAGAGGGACTTGAAGAGGTCTGCTTTCCTCTTTGTGTTGGGAGGAAAGGGGATGTGTTTGGGGAAGGGGAGGGAGTGGGCTCATTAGACCCCTTTTCCTGTTGTGTTTCCACTTCTTCTCTGTATGTCTTCATTCTTTTAGAACACGTCACATGAATCCTACCCAGTCATATACAGTAAGTAAACGAGGTGGTTTGGCTGAGGCCAGTCAAGAACAAGGTCAATCAGATGCTGAATAAGTACTAAAATAACGGACAGGCGAGGGTTATTTGAGAAGTGGGAGGGGTGCTGACTGCTTTTTTTTTTTTTCTTCCTCTTTCTGTTCTAATCACAAACAGGGATCCACAAATAAAACAAACGCTGTTCAAAGAGGAGTTAATGTGCGATCGACTACAGTTTAACTTTCATGGCCGAGAAAGTCAGACAGAGGTGAAAGTCACAGGATAACGAAGCGACCGGATAGAAAACGACCAAAAACTGAATCTTCCTGCTTTCTGAACAGATGTTCCTCATTTTCTTTACGTGCCATGTTGTTGATGTTTGAAGGCTTCTCGGTGGAGAAGTGTTTCCAGACGCTGGTTCGACACACATCAGACAAACACAGAGAGCTGTGTATGAGTCTCTGTGTGGGAAAGGAGGAGATGAATTTAGATTATCAGGATCATCATAGGCATTGTTTTGTTGAAGTTGTGACTTGTGTGTGTCATTAGCTTCATATTTCCCTCAAACGAGAGGTCGGGTGTAAACAGCAGCATATTTCCCACTTTACACATCAGTGTGGAAGAAAATACAAAGGTGACAAACAACGTATGTCAGTGACTAAATACAGTGACAATGAGCGCATCCCACTCACGGCTTTCGCTGTGTCATTCATTTACAACCAGTAAACACACCTTATTACAATTTATGATTGTGTGTGAGAAGTCTCTCAGTGACTGTGCTGGTTTTGAAAGAGATAACTGCTTGATGGTTAATCAGTAATTATTGGATAACATGACTGTGTGTGTGTGTGTGTGTGTGTGTGTGTGTGTGTGTGTGTGTGTGTGTGTGTGTCACAGGCGACTGCTGGCTGCTGGCAGCCATCGCCTCGCTGACCTTGAATGACACCCTCCTCCACAGAGTGGTTCCACATGGGCAGAGCTTTGGGCAGGGATACGCCGGCATCTTCCACTTC
>CAAKHC010006623.1:64213-74252 GCA_901007825.1 Macroramphosus scolopax | reverse complement strand
GACTCGGGATGTGTGTTTGTCCAATGAATTTCTATGGATGTATGTGTGTGTGTGTGTGTGTGTGTGTGTGTGTGTGTGTGTGTGTGTGTGTGTGTCGGTGTGTAGCTCCAAGGACAAACGTGTGACACGTGAGGAAAAACACATAATCAAACTAAACTGTAAACATTGATTTATAACAGGACAATATCAGCTACAATAGCTCTCCCTCGTGTGCGGCGCCTATCTGCTATTATATCTTATTTCTTGAGGAAGTAGATTGGATTGTAAGAGAGCTGTTTCTGAGGTTTATTCTGTTTTTCTTGTTACTTTTGTTTATTCTGAAGGCCTTGCTTTATAAGCAAACGCTTTTTTTTCATAGTTCTTCATTTGTCAGTGTCTTGTGTGTTCCATCAGGGACCATGTTGACATAAAGTGGAACCACATGTTATCCCCTCGGCGGAACTTGCTGTGGACTTTGTCTTCATTATGATCCTCTAATCAATCAATTAATCAATCAGTTGATTAACTATTAAATATGTGATTCACCTGTCAAAGCACGAGCATGTTCCACCTTAAAGACAAACAGTAAACTGAAGGTGCACCACTGCAGTAATAGAGTCCTTGATCTTTTCCCTATAAGTAGTGAAAGATGATTTCCCTTCCCTTGACCCGTCCCTTGGCCCTACCCGTAGCTTTCAGAGTACCATTCATGACGGGGCCACAACAGGAAGGTTATATCATATACCACTGGTTATATCATCAGTAGCCTATGATGTCCATACGTAACACATCAGCGATGAAGCTTGAGGCTTTCCACATAAAAGGTGCTGCTGGAACATCCATAAATCCATTGTAAACATTGTTACATTGGTCACGAGGGAGCCGGAGCCAATCGCACCTGACGTCAGGATACAACCTTGACAGGTCGCCAGTCAATCGCAGGGCTGACACTGCATGTTTTTGGTGTGTGAGAAGAAAAAAGTATCAGGATGAAACCTACGCAACACTCTGTTGTGAGGGTCAGTTGAAGGGCTGGATGACAACTTGCTGTCTATTCCTAAAAGAAATGGGGCCAAGGAGGGGAAACGAGATGGAACCGACAACCGCTGGGAATGTTTTGATGACTTATCTACATTTACAAGATAATTAAATCACTGTTACCTTCCTTATCTGACCAAATGTGACAAATCCTATTAGGGACGGTGAAGCACTGCTATTGAACTAACATGCACAAAAAGTGAAGGCTAATGTATATATACTATACTACTTTAGATAACCAATCTGGTTTATGAGGCTACTGTATAACTTGCCCAGTAAAACTCTGAAATCGGTACGAGTTACTGTTTTCTGGAGGTTCGATTCTGATGACTCAATAAACCTATTTTCTTTTTTAAATGAACACCAGAATAAAACCTGCATTGGGTCACACGCTCACATGATGAGCTAACCTTAGAAGGACTAAAGTTCAGGACCAACAAAATCTAACAGAAAACCCACATTGACTTTATTCCTCATAAGGATTCAGTTAGTGGTGATGAGAATAAACTGCTTTTTCTTATCCTCAAAGAGAAAACTGGTCTGGGTCATATGACATTAACTTGTCAGTAAAAAGTGTCGAGGGATCCATCCATTTGTTTCACTACATGGAAGCTTCAGTGAAATTTGTTTCACCTCAGTATAGCCAGACTGCTGCTTGTGACACGTTTCCAATGTTTTCAAACACATGGTCTCTGGTTTTGATAAGTGCTACATATATAAACTTTACTTAACTACAATCATTATTATTGATTCTCACTGAATAAGAGACGGAAAGAATCAGACGGAGAAGCTGTGGTTGAAAGAGACGTTTGACTTTTATTTTGTAGTAAAACAAAGTGCAAGAAACTCAAATTGTAATGACTTTAATCAAATCAGTCAATCAGGTTCGTTTGAAGAAAACCTGAATCAAATCACATTATTTCAGTCGTTACAAAATAAAGGAGGTCAAAGCTTTGCCTTATCTTCTACTGTGAGTAATGATTAATCTCTCACCGCATTGTGAGATTAAATGCATTTCTCAGAGGGTTGAATTGCTGTTTCAGAGATTGATTTTTGATTTGTCACGAACAGTAACACTCTGAGGCAATTATGAACACATCAACTTATTTGGGGTTTCAGTGAAAATAAATCATAACACATTTGTAGATCCGCCGATTGTCACTTTTTAGGTATCTGCTTTGTTGTCCAAGTCTCCATTCACAAGGTGTTTCTGGCTATTGCATTAAAAGTGCGGACTTTGTTCACGTCTGCCACCTTCACGCTGTACTCGGGTGCCGAGAGAGCAGCTCCCATCGTCACACAGGTGTTCCTGCACATGAGAGCATCAGTAGACAAATAGGAACTCACATCAAAAGCAATTTCTCATGATGCATGCGAAGATGGTTGAAATCCCACCTGCCGACCTTTCACTTAACCGAGGATGAATTTAAAATGACAAACCTGAACTTCATGGCAGAATCCTTACTGGAGCGGGCGGAGCAGTGGAACTCTAGAGCTCCTGATCCCTCCAAAATTCTTTGCAGATTCCTCTCTGTGATTCCACCTCCTGTATCCAAAACGGAAATAATACGTAATGAATTAAGTATAAGTGTCTCACACCGTCGCAAACTTAAATACAAAGGAAAACGTAAAAGTACGAACCTGGCATGATGGTGATTCTACCTTTAGCCTTGAGTGGCAGAAAAGGTGGAAATAATGACGTCAGAATGGTACAAAAACAGAAACACAATCTGCTGCCAACAATGACTAAGCAGCACAGATGAATAGCCATTGTTTTCTACGTGCAAGCCAGCATGTGTGCATATATTTCGTTCATACATACTTGATCAATGAGCCGTTTAATGAGAGGGAGTCCCTCCAAAGCGGAGCTGTCACAGCCACTTGTCAACACACGCTGGAAACCTAATGATACCAGAGTCTCCAGAGCAATCGGTGCGTCATGAACCATATCAAAAGCTGCGGAATCAATGTGGACATTCATAATGGAATCAGTGAGTATAATAAAGTAGACGAAATTAGTTTAATGCACATGAGCTCAGTCTAAGTACTGTTCTCGATTCTTTCTGCACTTTTCAGGTGCTTTAAAATATTGTGAATATAATTACTGGCAGCTGCAAAATGATTTAAAAGCAGAATGTTTAGAAGATGTTACCTCTGTGATAGGTGACTGGCAAAGGACGAGCAGCAGCTAGTGAGGAAGAGGTGACAAACAGAAACATGAGACTTAACAACCTTAATTGACTACAACATTGCTGATACAATTATTTGCATTGATAACTTTTCATGAATGTCCGCAGTGAAAAGAGTCTATCACTGGAGAGCAGCGTGTTTTGCCATCTGAGGGAAAAAGTCATTTTGCAACGGCATCAACTGAAAGCTACATGCAACAGAATTGTGTTCCTTACCAGAATATATACAAATTTAGCACCGCTGATGCAGAGTTCTCAGCTGCTTTGATTTCAGGATATTTTCGGGCTGTGAATGGGATCTTTCGATGTGTTTTATGTATTAATTAGAGGAATTGTATATTGGCTGTGACATTACCATCACGGTTGCAGTTCAGTGTCTTGTAAAACTCTGCCAGCTGAGAAGCACTAAGAAAAGGACACTCTGACAAATCAAATCAAATGTACAGGCACACACTACCCAGTAACTCCATGCAGAGCTCTGCATCCACCCGTCCGTCTTCTGTCAGGGCTCCCAGCACTAGACCGTCTGCCCCATGGTTCTTCATCAGCTCTATGTCTTTCCTCATCACTTCTACTTCCTGGTCTGAGTACAGAAAGTCCCCACCTCGAGGCCGAATCATCACATAGACTGGAACCTTTACATACTGTTTGACTATTTGCAGCAGACCTGAAGTAGAGCAAATACGTTATGCGAGATTGTGTTGTCTTTGTATAAAGTAGATACTGAAGAGTTTGTTTATGAGTACCGTATATACACAAAAATGTGATAGTGCCCACCTACACTGGGAGTGAGCCCTCCCTCCAGAAGACTAGAACACAGCTCAAGTCGGCCTGCACCTGTCGGAAGAGACCAAAGCTGAGATGGACCCGTGTGAATTGAAATACCACTGAGTGTGAATCTAACGCCCAGTAGAGGAAGGCACTTGAGAGTAATTGCTGTGAGACAGCCTGTGATCTGTGACAGAGTGACTGTACATTTCCATTCCTACCTTCAATACCACTGCCTATATACACTTCAAAGTTCATGGTGAGTTTAATAATAGAAGATAGTTTAATAAAGAACTAGAGTTAAACAGAACCAACCTCCTCGCTCTGCATTGACAGCAGACTCCACGGAGTCCACACACACCTCCATTAAGAAGTCCTCTGCCATAACTACTGACAGTCTGCACACATACACGCGCGCACGCAGGCACGCGTGCACACACACACGCACACACACAAACAGACAGACAGACAGGGACAGAGAGATTTTTGTGATTTTATTAGCATACATCGTCACATGTCGTTAGCTACCAGTTTTAACTTCTAAAACAAGTACCTGTCACATCCAATGCCTATCGATTCATGTGTGCTGATCAGAAGAATGGAACCGATATGAAGTCAGGGCAGGTTGAGTGATTACATGACATAGAGGATCGACGTTTTCCGGTTTGTTGAATTTCAAACACAAGGTTTGGCGCGAGGGCGGCGCTAAACTCGTTGAACGTCACTGTTGCTTTAATGGGAGAAGTGTGCCCGCCCATGCGGCATACGCTGGGTATTTTTCCATAGTAGCCTCGCATGAATGTTCCTTTTTTACACTAAAATCCCCTTGTTGTCACATTTATTATTTATGTCGCTCTAAATATCAGTGTAGCTATGTTGTCGGAGTGGTTGTCCATCAATTGAGAATAATATTATACAGATTTGCTCGTCGATTAGTTATGACGTCACGAGGTCATAGTTGAACTGCAGCGAAAAGAAACATTGGTTGTGTAAAACCAGCCACTCGCGCTGACAAGCCGATCCCTTGTTGGTTACATGAGCACTGCAGCACCAGATCTCCATCTGCGGACATTTGCTCACAAATATGTTGCTCTCTTCCTTACGGACTACAATCTTTTGCGGGTGTAGAAGAGCTGGAAAAGGATTTCAAAACACTAGTGTGAGTATGTTTAGCCAACTGCTGATGTTAGATAACTTAGCTGGGTAGGAAGCATGAAAAGGTCAAATTTGATAAGGAAGCATTCAGTCAAATTTATCACGTGCAGTGTCAGAAGTTATATGAAAGCAGCTATCCGGTTTGCTTACTTTATCTATAAGTCAAAAAAGGTAGTTAACCTTTCCAGTTACATGACCGCTTGTGTTGATGACTGCAGCAGTCACGTAACGTAGCTGACGCCACTGAGTTGTCAGTTCATTTGCTTCCCATCACAGCTCGGTGTAGTTAACGTCGTTTACTAGTTTCGTTTATATTGTTTTAAAATAAGTAAAGTTCCCAAACGAGCAAATCCTCCAAGTTTCAATCAACCAAGCGGCCCAAAGTTTTAACTCTTTAATTGCCACCTGCAAAGTAAAATAATTTCAGAAGTGAACGAACGAGACACAAGAGGTTTTCATATCATGAATTTATTACATGATAACAATTACTTGATATCTTTCTGCAGTAAGATCACTCTTTGTTGAAGACTATTTCCACAATTTTAGCTTTGGATTTGCACCCATTATGCGTTACGCAAGGCACTGATTTGGGGGAGGAGACCTGGCACATACAGGGTCTCAGAGTTTCATTTAAAAGGTGTAGTACAGGGATGAGTTCAGGGCTCCATGCTGCCCAGTTTAGTTCCTTTACACCAAGCTGGGAAAATGTTAACTGTACCTTGTCATGCTGAAATAGACCTGTTTCCATCAATAAACAATATTCTCTAACACATCGTACGGTGTAGCATTAATATTTTCCTTTATGGGAACTGGATTTAGACCATACCATGAAGGCCAGCCATGGATAAAAAGAATCCACATGTTTGACTCATATAAAATCTTGTCTCTTCTTTTCCACATCAACAGAAACCACAGCTACGCCAATGGCTTGTGAAGAGAGGCCAGAGCACCATCACAGCTGAAGCAGGGGCTTCTTCTGCACCGGCAGCAGCTACCGTCCCCAATGCCGCAACAAATCGCATCGTCGGCCGCTGGTTACTTGGCTGCAGCGGGCTCGTAGTGGGGGCGGTTGTCTTGGGGGGTGTTACAAGGTATATCACATATTAGGGTTGTGCCTGTGTATACATTCTACGCTGCACTTAAAGTGCTGATAGATTATTGTGTGTGCATCTTTCCTCAATCAGACTAACAGAATCTGGTCTCTCCATGGTTGACTGGCATCTGGTGAGAGAGATGAAACCCCCTCAGTCAGATGTCGAGTGGGAGGCTGAGTTTTCCAAGTACCAACAGTTCCCCGAGTTCAAGATGTAAGAGGCCTGTCTACTTTAATCCTTTCCAGAAACTCATTTTCACAGTTTTAGAGGCACCTCATCACCAAAATCTGTTTCAACATAGATAAAAATACAATTTCATTTACATTGGATTTGACATACGTTTGCACTCACCGAATGTGTATTGAACCAAATCTTGTCGCTCCTGAGTGGAACTCCCTATGAGGTGTTTTCTATGAGTTTTTATTAGTTGTTATAACTTACTCAGAATGCTGCTCTGCCAGTTTTGGACCCGATCTGCCCGGAACCGACATATTTCATTGAAACATGAACTGCTCTGTGTGTTCGGACAAGATCCAACAGAAATTAGGACCTGGTTGAGCCTCAAATTAAAACATTAATGACGTGGTGTCTCTTTTTTCCTCAGAATGAACCATGACATGACTCTGCCAGAGTTTAAGTTTATCTTCTACATGGAGTGGGGCCATCGAATGTGGGGCAGGCTGGTTGGACTGGCCTACATTCTCCCTACCGTGTACTTCTGGAAAAAAGGGTACTTCACCCGCTCCATGAAGGGAAAAGTGTTGGGGCTTTGTGGATTTGTCTTCTTCCAGGTAAAATGTTCTGCAGTTGATTGACGTTGTCTGACATCAGTGTCAGCACGGCCTTCGGTTTAAATGACAATTGTTGATGTCACAAATTCATATGAAAGACTGAATCATCTGTGTGTCCTTTCAGGGTCTCCTGGGTTGGTACATGGTAAAAAGCGGTCTGGAGGAGAAACCAGAGTCTCATGACATCCCACGGGTCAGCCAGTATCGTCTGAGTGCTCACCTCGGTTCTGCCTTGCTGCTCTACTGTGCCAGTCTCTCCACAGGGCTCACTCTGCTGCTCCCACCACACAAGGTACTGCCTTCATCTGGAATACCTATTCTGTCTCCCTATAATTATATACGGTTGTAACCTTGGTCTGTGTCTTTTAATTTTTCATGACTGACTTTTTGACACCTTTTTTCAGTTGGCAGAGACCAAACGTCTCATGCAGCTCAGGAGGTTTGCCAAGGGTACCGGTGGACTCGTCTTCCTCACTGCTCTTTCAGGTACTGTTTGTTGTTGTGTTAGCACAATGTCAATAATCTACATGTCTAAATTCCCTTCTTTAAGTAAGTAAAGGACAGGCATGTTTTAGTTTCACAGCAAGTTGTAGCTTCGGGAAGCTGAACAGTGGCATCATTTGCTCATCAAAACTATAAATTGTAGGTGCTAAAGTTCGTATTTAAACCCAGGATATAATGACGAACTTCACCTTATAACATCTTCTGTTACAGGTGCTTTTGTTGCTGGTTTGGACGCCGGGCTGGTGTATAACTCTTTCCCTAAGATGGGAGATCGATGGATCCCTGATGATCTGCTGGCCTTCTCTCCGGCCCTGAAGAACTTCTTCGAGAACCCCACCACTGTGCAGTTTGACCACAGAATACTGGTATGTCACACTTTCCTTAAAGACATAATCCTCTGGGCAATGTTTCAGTGCCTTGATCTAAATTAAAGAATATTTATCTCCACCCACTGTCCCATCCACTAGTTTATGAATGTTTCTTCTTTCTTTATTCCAGGCAATTTCCTCTTTAACAGCAATTACAGGACTGTATCTGTTCTCCAGAAGGATGGTTCTGCCCAGGAGGGCTAAGATTGCCATCAGCGTCCTTGCAGCAATGGCCTATGGACAGGTAGACTTGTATTTCAGTCTCCAGGTGTTTGTGAACTAAAACATGATTCTTGTACTTCTCCATGTAACCTAACTTATTTGTCCTTTCTCTCCTCAGGTTGCCCTGGGCATTAGCACCCTGTTACTGTATGTTCCCACTCCACTGGCAGCAGTTCACCAGTCTGGTTCTGTGGCGCTTCTCTCAATGGCCCTTTGGGTTCTGGCAGAGCTCCGCAAGATGCCCAAGTAGATCCCTGCTGATTTATTCCCCACTAGCCACTACGAGGAAGCAATATTCATATAAAATAAGGCATTCAGAGAACAAAAAGCTGAGATTGGACTTCTGTAGCATCATGCTGTGGTGTCTGTCTGGCGGTGCTGACTTTGACTCCAGTGCTTAATGCTGTCAGGCACTTTGCCAGAGAAGAACTGGTCCCTAGCACCTTAAAGCTCGGACCCTAATAACATTCCAAGTTATGCAATGATCTCAAAAGTTAAAATACCATCAAACCTCCACCTTTGGCCTGTCATAAGAAACCTTTCATTCATTGGTTAACTGAAATCTACGATGGAAATGTCCTCACCCCTCCCCGTTCAGGACGACCCTGACTGTGTCCAATTTCACTTTGTTTTACTGAAATTTAAATTATTAAATCACTTTACATTTCTCGAAAACTGCCCGGGAAAGCAACGTGCAATTCAACATGGGCTACCTCAGGGTAATCCAATGATTTGTGTCTCTTTCAACAGGATGTTATTAAAGCCGGGGTGTTATTGAGTGCCGTGCATAACATTTTAAGAATATATACATGAGGAATGTATTGACATATTGGCGGTTGCATGTTGCAATCAGAGGAACTTAATGTCATGTTATTTTGGAAGGTAATAAAATAATATATGCAAAAGCAACATCTTTTCAGCTACTGTCACAGCAACCCGTCTTGAGAGTGGATTTGCAGCCAGACTGACTGGCAGTTTTTCTTCATGCACTCAGATTGAACATGTGAACACTAAGTGGTCACTCACCTGCTGCCACATATCTATCACACGATGCCTGTTTGCTGAATCAGATGTGGCTGTTGGGAATCACATGTACATTATGTAGAAAGTTATGAACGGGTTCTTGCTGACAGTGATAATTTAAAAGGTAAAGATATGTAATATCTTGAGTGTTTTGTTGTGTGTCTTCAGAAACAATTGGAAAGCTCTGTATTGTTTTAATAAAATGACGTACGTTTTACAATTCAAACTGGAGTCCACTTTGCATAGTAACTGTGATTTTATTGTTTCTGTACAAAATATACACATTTTGAATATGCACTGCAGCCAGCTGGGGCTGCCTAACTGCAGAGTCAGTACAACAGGTTAGTAGGTTTTTCATTGTTCTAGACACAGTACATGCGGGAATAGACAGGTTTTACTTGTGGTCAGGAATGGAAGCGAAAAACTCTTGGCAGGAGATAATCAGAGGCAAAGCACACTTTCCCCAGAAAAATAAACAAATAAATAGGTAAAAAAAAAACAGAACAGAACCGAGAAAAGAATAAATTACAGGGGTTGGAAGTGCATATTTTCATCAGGGCCTGTGTTCTCAAAGGACTGAGAGGTGGGATTAGTGGAAAAATGACGATACATAAAGGACATTATTGCTATCGCTCTATTTGTATCTGTATTGTCTTTATTTTTTGTAGAATAAGCGCTCTGGTACTTACTGTTTTAGAATAAGTTTTGTGTGGAAAAAAACAAATTCATGTGGTTGCAAATTTTCCTAAAATAATTCAAACTATAATTCCAATCCGGTTTGAACAGCACACAGGTAGACCACACAGCCTGTTCATCCAACTCATCTCTGATCGGACCATACCCAACTTGCTGCACAGTATCTCTTCACCCACAGGCGGGTTGTCCTAATGTCTCTGCTTTTTCTTCTC
>CAAKHC010006623.1:41724-64193 GCA_901007825.1 Macroramphosus scolopax | reverse complement strand
CTGGATTCTCTTCAGTAAGGAAGAAGGAAGGAAGGAAGGAAGGAAGGAAGGAGGAAGGAAGGAAGGAAGGAAGGGAAGAAAGGAGGGAGGAAGGAAGGAAGGAAGGAAGTAGGAAGGAAGGAAGGAAGGAAGGAAGGAAGGAAGGAAGGAAGAAGGAAGGAAGGAAGGAAGGAAGGAAGGAAGGAAGGAAGGAAGGAAGGAAGGAAGGGGCGCATAAAAATGTCATAAACCATGTTTCTCACTGACAACACACACATACATATTATGCCTCGTTGACAGGAATTGAATGAGCCTAATTTAATGGGTCTTGATTTGTTTAAGTGGTAGAACCTGCTATAACCACATGACAGTTCTTATTACAAGAAGTTCACAAATACTGAAGTCTAATAAATTTCCCATGAATGCCTATTCATAGACTAGTGCGGCTTTGGTATGCCAGTCTTGTGTTGAGGAGAGCCGGGATGGTCAAAACAGCCTGTCAACATGATTCTGCCTAACACCACACCACTGGGAATGCTAGAAAAATTACAACAGTCAATAGACACCTACAGCTAGGACTGTTATAGTTTGGAAGGCCAGGGAGTCTTTTACCAGGATCCATGAAAGGAGGTGGATGTATTCCCATTAGAATCGTTCAGCAACACATGCACACGCACACACAAAGGGTGAGGCACCTGTGAATGACCGGGAACAGCAGACAGACAAGTAGACTTTGGAGTATCTCTGCAAATTCATAATTGGATATTAGTGACATCATGCGATATTGAAATCAGTTCCTCATTAAAAACAACATGTTTCAATGTTTATTTCGTCGGGACAAAAATCGCTTGACTCTCCAATCGTCAGTTGCTTCTGGAATGTCCTTTCTGTTCTCCACTAGACATGGTAGGTGCATTCATATTTTATGGCGAGGGCACGAGCAGTGGAAAGGCTCCAGGAAGGTGCACAGATGCAGGATCAGATTCGTAATCCAAATGTTAGCCATCACAGGGAAAAGGATAGAAATGATCAAGGTCTTGGGGGAACTTCCTCCCTCTGAGTTGAGCCTCTGCAGGCCGCAATAGTTGTTCCATCAGCAATAGTAATAAATTAAAGTTCAAATGAAACAGGTGAGAGGACTTGAGTGTGCCAGTGTCTGTAAGCCCACTGCTTGCTGTCTTGCTGTTTTTCGGCGGGAACTTGCATGAAGGGAGGGAGATGGGGGAAACTCCATTGTTGCTTGGAGATAAATAAACAAAACGCTCTTTCAACCCTGATTCCTTTTACACAGCCTCCCCTCCCTGGTGCCAGCGGACTCTCTGGTCAAGACTCTTAGATGACGTTGTCAAACAGCTGCATGGACTGCATGATGTTCTCATCCTGGAAGAGATGAGATGTACGGATAAGTTCACCACGGGACGAAGGCTTGCTAGATTAGTAACCCGACAACAGAGTCATAAATAACCATATTTCCCACAATGTCAAACAATTCTTTCGAGACCTGTTAATCCAAATGTGCCCTACCTTTTTGCATGACTCAATGAACTCCTCTATGGTGACCACTCCATCGTTATTTCGGTCCATTTTCTGAAAGATAAACAGCAGCCAGAGATTTACTCACTGACAACTACTACATGCTTAAGTTTGAACTATCAGTCTTATTTCAGTGGAGTGAGTGGGCTGTTGACTTTGACCTGGAAGAAGCTCTCTACATGTTCTCTTGGCGTTTCGTCCTGCATTGTAGGATATGTGTACTTCCCCATCATGTCATAGATGGATCTCATGATGTCAAGCATCTCCTGCAAAGTGAAGGACAAAAGACGAAGAAATTACTGACGATGAAGAAAGTATTCACAAGGAGGGTTTCAAACATTTCTTAACCAGTGTGCACCTTCCACTTTCCTAAAACCGTGTGTGTGTGTTACCTCTTTAGTGATGCAGCCGTCTTTGTTCAGGTCATAGAGGTTGAACGCCCAGTTTAACCGGTCATTAATGGTCCCTCTCAGAATGATAGACAGGCCAAATACAAAGTCCTGAGACAGAAATGTAACAATTCACCAATGTTGTTTTGTAACTTGAGATCGTGAATGAACTCAAATCTTCATCACGGCACTCGTCCCTGTGTGCAGGTATTAAAACACATTGATGCTACAACGTTTGAGGTCGCACATTTCACTGGAACACAGGTTTGCTTTCATCTCTTAATGGAGGCCGAAGTATAAAACAGGGCTCACCTCGAAACCGATCGAGCCGTTCTTGTTAGTGTCGAAGGCCTCGAACAGGAAATGTGCATACATACTTGAATCTGCAATGGTAGAGACTGAGAATAACCTGCATGCCCTTGGAACATGAAGCAAATGGTTGAACAGCTAGGATTAGCAGCACGCTAAATATAGCCTAAATGATTTCAAATACAACTGGAGGCAAGTGTTTAACATTTCATCAACCTAAATATCATTTAATGAAGGAATTGCCTTGCCTGTTAGCTGAGCATGTACAATAGTTCAGAGGAGCAGACGTATAATGAACCAATTACTGTATCTTCATTTCATTAGGATGATGGAAAGCCACATATTCACTCTTTTATCTGTAATGTTGCAGATGAATGAAGATAGGAAGGAGGGCACAAATAAAGTGAAGTGGACGTGTGTGGAGCCCTCCAGGTTTAGTGGAGGAGCTGATGACTCACCTCCCTGAGGAAAGAACTGGGAGTAAATGTTCTTGAAGTTCTCCTCATTCACCGCACCGCTCGGACACTCCTAAGACGCAAATGTAAATTAAAAAAAGTCATTAGTTAGTTCCCATTCATTAAAGGATTTAATGAACCGTTTGGTAACATCAGCTCTTACTAATATAAGTTTTTACTGATGATGTCATTAGATTTTCAAGGTCCTCAGCCAGACCTACATTTTTGAAGCCCCTGTAGAGGACTTGCAGTTCCTTCTTTGTGAACTTAGTTTGCTCCTGCAGCTTGTCCATGCTTTCAGGGCGATGACACACGGTGGATAGCTCGAAGTCATCTTCCTCGCTGTCTGTGGGAGGAAGACACCAGTGTCAGTTAGGATCTGGCATCGCGGCCACCGTGCTGATCTCCAGGTCTTCCATGTCCTGCCAACATATCTTCATGAGGACACGACTAGTAAGTATGAGTCTTATCAATCATATTGAAATACACAGTCTATATGTATAATACTATGTTCATCTTTATTTTAGGGTTTGTGTGAGTTAATCCAAATTTCTTTGAAGGTCACCTCCACTGGGAATTCTTCCTGTCCATTTTCCCACACTGTCCAAATCCATTAACGTCGACCACAAGTGACCAATTATCTCCCCGCCCACGTTCTCTCAGCCTGTCAGGTTCTGGTTAGTGTCCTTCAAATATCACGACGTCTCTCCTATTCTCTCTGTGCAAACGGCCGCCTCCCCCCATCACCGCCCGTACTTCAGTCCATGATGATTGTGGGCAAGTCATCTCCTTCCGTCTTTGCTCAGGTATAAACGAACAATACATAATTGTCAGGACAATATCTTTGAAATGTCCCACGCTTCGTCTGAAAACTCAAACTCAAGCAAAGCTCAAGAGCCTGCAGAGATCCTCTGAGACGATGAGAGAAAAGAATATACCACAGTCAAGAAGATACATCAAAGGAAGTGTAAACATGCTCGCTAAGAGGCATTTATCATCCTATTCTCGTTCCAGTTGTTTCTCCAGAGAGTGTTTCAAGTAAATGCTTTGACCTCTGCGGGCTATTATTTGTTTCCACCTTTTTCTAGCATGCTATATATTTAACACACTCAAAACGTATATAACACCCACACTCATACATCCCGGTTCCCAAGGGAACAACAGCTTCTTCAAAGGACAACAAGTCCGACAAATCAACTGCAGTGTTTGAGCGGGTTCACGTGCAAACTGAATGTGTCGGCGTCCGCGTGATACTCTATAGAGGCTGGACACATGGGAGGAAGAAGAGATGTGTGGAGAGCGAAGGAGCACTTGCTTTGACTGATTGAGGGGGCAGCGGTGGGTTTGCAGCAGGGCAGCAGCTTGAGGAATCGCTGCTTTATGGTTTTTTTGCTTTGGCTGGTGGAAGGGTTACCTGCAATCACCAACCATAGCACAAAGGTTAGACACATACAAAAGCTGCAATTTAACTCAGTTTTTTTAGGACACACACACACATGCGCACATGCCTTTGCAAAAACCAAGAACACACTCCATGCAATAGACAAAGGGAACAGACTGATTCGTGACATTAAGTCGAAGTGTGAATTGCCTGCTGACCTGGCGTCGCGATGGGAGACCACGAGAACCACTTCCAACAGTGGATATTATAGCAGAATAGCGGCACAGCGTGACCCCTGGAAACACAATTTCCCTAATCAGCCTGGCTCTCCTCACATTGCCACGTTAAATCACTGTATATAATAATAATAATGGGGGGGCCGGCGAAGTGAATCAATTCAAAAAACAAGCCAATCATCAAGCAGTCATTTTTCTTCAGGCTTTAAATCATTTCCCTTCTGAGCTCAACGTGTTTGACAGACCAATGTATTTTAAGACCGCTTCAACTGGAGCCTGCTAAGTCTTCCACCATATTAAAGGTTTATCTCAAACCAGCAAAGCAAGCAAAACTCTTGAAGCTTCTGTCGGCGCGCACTGATTTGGAATCTCTAAGTAAACTTATACAGCGAGCAAATAGAGGAATCAACCCGCATACCTACTCTTGCCTATTCATCTCCATGGTAACAGGCCTCTCCATCCTTTCAGCTCCCAGCGGACTGAGGGATGAAGGCCATGATGAGGTGGAGAACAATTCTATCACAGGAGGTCCACTGACTATCATCACTGTGATGTGTCACCTCTGCCCCGTGAAGCCTCGGGGACTCGGACTGTGGAGCAGGTGGAGCACAATGCACAGAGTAGACAAGATGAATACGTCCAGCCGGCGGTCACACCGCCAGCCCTTTGTTTCTGTGTGTAATAGTTAAACCAGCAGCCGGAGATACAAAAGATATCTATGTTCAGGACGGAGATACGTGTGAACAGTCAAGGCCAATCATGTAGTCATCAACCCACATGATATTTAACGTTTGTATAGTGTTATGTGAAACATGAAGCTCTTTTATAGCAAGACCTGTTCTTCCATTGTACACACAGGTGAAGTTAATAACATTAATCACTGCCTGGTTCCATTTAGGTGTGACAGGGTTCTGCTATTGTGCATGTCGGGACGCTGGAGTGGCTGTTAAACACTACACAGATAAGGGACCGTACAATTTTGTTAATTACATATGTGCTTACCCTCTTATTAAATGTCAAAATGTCTGCTGTAAAAGGAGGATTTGGCAACTTTTGAATCAAACTATGATTACAGTGGAGAGGTTTAACGTCTCAGTCAAATCCAGTCTAAAATAAAAAAAACATGTACTGATATTTGTAATACAACAGTCAATATCTGTGACTGATAAGTGACAGTGTGTTTTATGCTGTATTTGTTTTATATATTATAACTGTGTACAGTATCTAATGTAGTCGTAGTTCAGATCAAGACAATTGTGACTGAATAGACTCGTCTACTCACTGACTGCTTTGTTACCTGCTGTTTCCAGGTTAGCAACATCTCAATTGCTCATAAACTTCCATTAACATCCGCGGGTCCATGACAACTGGGGCGCTCCATCAGTAGAGGAGGATCACGTGACCCATTTGAAGAGCTCCAGTGAGACTGATTTACCAGTTAATCCGAACTATTTCATAATCAATACTAAAGGTCAGTTCAGGCAGGCCACGGACGTCTGCTCACCTCCTCAGCCATCAACCAATTATCTCCACCACATCATGTCAGCAGCTTTATTAGATATTGAAAGGACAATGAACACAATGAACGGGTTGATTTGCTTATTTTAGGACTGACACTCCCCCGTCTGCTTGTCTCTCTATTTTTGTCCCGTTGTGTTGATGAAATCTCTTGCTTGTGTTGATGCTAAATGTAATCTGTAAAAAAAAAAAAGTGTCTCTTGAAACAGATGGATGTCTGAGAAATTCACCGGATTTTAATAAACAAATATACATATCTCTGGATTGACCTCTCTATTTGACAAAAACATGTGACGCTGTGGTCAAAGAAACAAGTCTCTTCTCACCTTATATGGAAGTCGTAAGGTATTATGAATAGAATTCAGTGGTCCTTTGTTCAGAACAAGGAGGTTGCAGTGCTCCGCGCGCTATTGAAGTAACATGTGATCCATTTGATTTCTAGCTTTTGAAATCTACGTTTTTTTTTTTATGTAGTGACAGAGTGCCCAGAGATTATTATTAAAAATCCTCCGTCTGTTCCTCATCAGAAAGGAAAAAAAAGCAACATCCTCTTCATAATGACACTTTTACCCAGCATGCCTTGCAGTGATTGTGCAATTAGTTCAACAGTCTCCGCGGGTACACTGACAGGTAATCACAACTCCTCAGGAAACAACAAAAACATCTATTTTTATCTTTGTGGCTACACATTTTTGGCAATATTCAATAACGCTTGATGCTGCTCCTTGATTCATAAACCCAAGAGATTTGAGGATTTTCTCGAAGCGAAAGAGAAAACATTTCTCGAGCAGACGTACAGGCAGTAAACAGTTCCTAGAGCTGCAGTGATATACTGCTGATTGAGCTCCAACATCCGACCTTTCAGCTATCCCAGTCTGACACCTAGTGTTGACAGACGAAACAAAGCTGTTCTTTTCCACAAATATGGATTACCACAAAATGTACCTGATGTTTCAGTTAGTTCTTCATGCAGCTGCAATTTCAAATATCATGCACCTCCTCCCATCTTTACTCTTAAATGAACTCCAGCTATGCAGTGCTGTTCTTTCATCAAGTTGGGGCACTCGCAAGAGGCAGATTAAGAAAACTAATCTTAAAATCAAAGGCGCGGGGGCTGGGATATCCTAAACTCTTGTACAGGCTTTATGTAAAAGCATTGTAGCCTTGGAGTATGGTGGTTGTTCAGATGCACATATCATCATATGGCTGCAAATGAAAGAAAGATAATGGTGGATATGCCCTTTAAGAAAAAACAGCCAAAAGAGATTTTAAAGCAAGATAAGATGGCCAGAGGTGTCGGTGGTTGATTAAAACTTGTAAAGACATTAAAGATGTAATGTGGCCCGGGGGCCGACTTTGGACAGATTAAATCTTTCAAATGCAATTCCTCCTTTCACCTCATGGTGGCAGCACCACTCTGATGCTATCTGGCTCTGTCACGGCTCTTGCTGTGAACCCTCTCCGAAGACACCAGCGGCTTTCTATTGTTGTCTTTTACTGGCAACTGGATGAAGCCAGGTTTCCAGAAATGCAAACATTTGCAAAGAAAATGCTGAGTTTATTCAGCTCCACACATTTGTGTGAGCAGACATTCTCTATCATGAACTCGAACAAGAACTGATTGAGGTCAAGACTAAGTGACTCCCACTTACTGTACATGACATCTTACGTATCTCAACTGCTGCCCTCAAACCAGACCTGTATCACCCTTCTCATTAGCGTCCGTAAGTTAGCTGCTTCTTGGTCATTCGGAATGTTTTGAACATTAATATCTAACACTATTAACAGTGAAAAGCCAAAAGCACGTTAATATCTGCACTTGGACTTATGGCACTTATTTTACCAAATTCTTGAATAAGATTTGGCTCTAACTGTTGATGCACCTGTAGATGTGACTGAACTACTGCTTTCTTACTATCTTGTAAAAGACCAGAGCAAAATTCACATGTTAAAAACTTTAATGGTAATAGACAACTTTGCATTTCTTATAACTCCTGTTTAAAATACACATGAGGTAAATAATATATTTGTTTAAGGTATTCCATATAGTTTGTTCAATGTTATCTGACTCTGACATATATGACTGGCTTATATTTGGTTTAATTGCCATTTGAAGAATAAACACAATTTTGACAATGAAAATTGTTATTTAACTTCTGTGGTTAAAAAATGTCAGAAGGGACTATTGGCCCCAGCATCTTCACAATATGATATTTGGCCCTCTTTGAAAAACGTTCGGACACCCCTGGTCTAAAGCCTTCACGTTCCTACATAATGAAATGCAATCTAGCTAATCCAGCGTCCCATTTCTACTGCCACTACAACCTGGCTTATATCATTCTTGCCCTCGCTGCCGGGTTGAGAATCTCCGTAGAAAGAGAGAGAGACATGAGTCGAGGCACAACCCTGACGTAGAGCTGCAGCCCCTTTGTGACACAGTGACTAGCTATCGCCAGTTGGAGAGCTACGGAGAGAGATTGGAGTAGAACCGCGGGTCCTTTGGGCGACTGTGACTCACTGCTGCCTCCTCAGGTACGAGGTGGTACTAGGAGACATGGCGGTTGGAGGCTGGCTCGGGTCGGGCTTGGGGCCAACTCGGGGCTAGCCCAGTAGCTAGGACCCCTATTGAAGTGTTTTATTGTGTTCTGCATATTAACCCTTCTAAGTCCAAAATGATGTAGAGCGATAACTTTGAGCATTCTGCATTGATATGAGTTACACAGATGGGCGGACACACTGTTTCTACTTTCATATCAGTCTGACTTTCAAACACAACCGAGCCAAACAGCTACACACACACGTTGACAAGCACACACATGAAGCATGTGACTGCCACAACAAATTAGGCTAAAACAACTTCTGAGACAACTACAAAGGAACTCTGCAGAAACACACACAACTCCAGCTGAGTGTTTTCCCCCTCCACGCCCCCCCCACCATCACCCATTTCGTCATTGTGGCTTCTTATTCTGCAGCTCTCTCTTGCTGGCTTACCGTTTGTCTTACCTTCCGTGGAAAGGTCGATAAGCCCCAGAAAGTGCATCAGTTTGAGGGAGCTGCAGACCACCAAGAGTATGCCCACAGTCTGCAGCCCCTCCACCTCCCACTTTTCTTGGTAGAACAGATGCATCCTTCTCCCCTCCCTCTTTCTGATTCTGACAACAAAAATCTCTCTCGCACGTCCCCCTCTAAGCTCCAACCAGAAATGCACCGTCGTTGTCTCTCCCGTCGCTCCTCTCAGTCTCCTTCTATATGCTGGTATTCGGCCATCCTATCTCTGCACGGCACCCCGCCTGGTTTCTTCACTGAAGGTAGATTGTTATTCTCCTCATTCCCTCTTCCAGTTACTGGTAAGTGCGTGGGAGCAAAACTGTCTACATGCTGCTCCACCCCCAGCCCCTTCCTCCTGGGCTGTCAAAGATTGTTTAAGTTCCAGTTGAACTTCAGACAATCCGTGTGCGTCCTGGATGGTTGGCGGCAATTGTTTTCTGACTCTCCCTGCTTTTCCAGATGCAGACTCTCAAACAGTCTCTACTCTCCGTCTGTCCTCCCTCTCCTTCTCTTTACTTCCTTACCTCTGTCACTCCTCTTGCTGTGTCCCTCCCCATGTTTAATTGGGTCAGTGATGGGATTGGGTGAAGGGGGGACAGAGGAGGGAGATGAGTAGTGAAATGAGAAAGGAAGGAGGGGTACTACAAGGAGGTAAGGAGGGGAAACAAAGAGGTAGAGAGAAGACAGAAGTGAATAATGAATTGGAGATGAGACAGGGAGAGCAGGAGACCAGATTGAATGGTTGAAGGGGGAAATAACAGCAACCGGGGGACAGTAAGGACCTATTCCAAAAAGAAATGATAAATCAAACAGAGGCAGCAAGGGGAAAATGAAGGATAAAATTAGGATAAGCAGACAGAACTAATATAAGCGAGGAGGAGGAGACCGTGACGAATGCGAGGCAAATCATCTGACGAGGCAGCTATACTGTGGACAAACTCGCAGATGTGGCAGTCTCCCCGGGGTGGGAATTCAACACACGTGCGCACACAAACACACAGAGCCTGGAGGGTGAAATCTGGCTATATCATGCATTTGGTATGCAATCCAGCCTTTAGGATTTACTGATGTAACATCTGGCAAACTGACATCCTGACAGATCCTCCAAAGAACATCAAATGAAAAAAGAAAAAAAAAAAAACAAAGCTTGAGGAATTCAAAGGTACGATTTGTAGCCAAACGGAATATGCCAGCTCTTCGCACTCCACATTCCTTCATTCTGCAGTGACTCACTGTCATCTTTTTGAGGTACAAAGTGATATTATGAGAAACGATGGTCCGGATTTAGCTGGTTAACCTCCCCTGCAAGTTACACCTTTAAAGGCAGCGTTCATGAGGATGTATTTTGGTTGACTTTCCAGAAGTGATCCTGAGGAGATCACATAGTAAGATTGAAGGCCCCCAAATAAACAAGCTTCATCCTACAACAACAGGGGGAAACAACCCCTATTGGAAGACCTACTTCTTCCTTGGCTAACTCCCTTGGCTTCAACCAGAGGGTTAAGATCTCAATTTACAAGTCTATTTACATTCCAACACTCACCCATGGTCACAAGCTTTGTGTAGTGACTGAAAGAATGAGATCACCGCCGCCGTTTCTGCTTACTTACAGTTTCTTGAGGGAAAATAGAGCTCGGCGTCTGCCTTCAGTTATTTGGCCATTCACAATAACAGCCACATGAATCATTTCACTACATGTTACCTGACGTGAAAATGTTTTTTAAAGCAGGAAGTGGAAGCTCAACATGAAACTGAGAGGGGATGTTAACACCTGGATAATTTCCCTTCAAAAGCCTCACTCTCTGTCTTTCGGATGTATGTATGTTCCATGCATGTGCCTCATCCTGAGGGTAAAGCCGAGGGTTCATAGAGCAAGCCCTCCATAGGCCTCCCATGAGACCAGGAGCAGCATGTGAGGCAGATGCATGCTTGGTGCATACAATTACAAGAAGCAATGATTTTTCAGTCAACCATCAGATATCTGTAAGTGCTCTGAATACAAGCAGACCTATCAGCTGTTATTAAAAAGGCTCTTCATGAACTCGGCAATTGAGAAAAATGTCAAATAGAATGTGAAATACTTCACAGCTGGCTATTTATTCATAAATCATTATATTACCCTTTACATACATTCATGGGTCGGATCAAACAATCAGGCTGCATCTTAAATAAAGTGGCATATTCAGGCCAGTGAATTCTCAAACAGAGAGGAGAGTCAAATCAAATATCAAAGTGTGTGAGATTAAGGCCGGTTGCGCCTGTCTGTCATTATCTCTTACACAAAGCATGAGGGTATCTGTCATATACTGAGGCGGAATCGTAAGATCAATATCTTGCAAATAAACAAAAGGTACCAAAACTATGACATCTCTGTGATTCCAGGAATACTGTAAGGTACTGACCTGCTTGTTACTGTTGCTTTTGATTCCATTTCAGCCGCCTTCATTGTTGCACTGATTGTAATTCTGTGTGCTTATTGGGCGACTTGCTGGTCAACAAAGGTCTAGTTTATATATTCTGACTACACAAATACAGAAGGCTATATACAGACTGTATATTTGACTATATATAGAATATATTTCATGTATTCATGAGCTGTTTGACACCTATCCATCAGCACGTCACTGAAAACCTTTTAAGTTAAATAAAGGAACAATCTGCCATTTTTAACCTTCGTTCTTTTTCCATTCTGGGAAAGTGAATCAGTTGTTCACTTAGATGTGAGGATCAATAGAAGACTCAAATCTGTCTGATCAATATGAAGCCGGAGACCACAGATGGATAGTTTAGCTTTTTGGCTGTTAAACATAAACACCAAGCTTGTGTCTGTCTGTGTTTTTATCAAACAATGGAATAGATATGCACACATGAGGCCCCTCACATGACAGCTCCATCCGTGTTAATGAAACATGCAGCTGAGCATTTGCTTGGACCTCTGTGATACATTTAGCAGGTTAGTGGCGAACAGAAATGGTCCAGAAACGTCCCTTGACCTTCACTCATGAGCTCGAGAGCCCTTCTGAGGCAGCGAGGTTCCTTCAACGCAACACAAAATAGCCACAAAGGGGCATTTGTAGCCGAATCCTGCATGAAGTTCGTGTACAACACATTAATAACACGTCTCAGGAGACATTCTGATCTTAATATGGAGATTCGCCCGAAAAGATAGATGTTGTCACCCTTAAACACACACATACACACACACTCAGACTGTAATGAAATGTTGGGTTAATAAGTCTGTGTGAGACATTGTGCCTGAAGCCAGACACACCAAGTAATTGAAATACCTCCATATTTAGACGTCTACCTGGGCAATTATTCCTCTCAAAACTGATTAAAATGTCCAAGAGAGAGAAAGAAGTCAGCGTGTGTGTGTGTGTGTGTGTGTGTGTGTGTGTGTGTGTGTGTGTTCGTGCTGCGAGAGAGACAGAGAGGAGGTCACTGACAAATGGTGCTCAAAATTGGCTAGTGTGTTTCCAATTAGATAAGTGAAAGAAGAGATCCATTTGCATAGATCATTAGCTTTTGAGGATATTTTTAATACTGCGACATGGGACAAAAACAGACTCATTCCAGGCAGGTTCTTCCTGCAGAAACTACAGAGAACAGCTGAGATGCAGGGATCAAAGAGTTTTCTCTTTCGGGGAAAGAAGAAGTGACGGATTACTTATTCATGCGTTTGCAAATGTGGCCATGTCTGTAATTTGAATATCTTTTTTTACAACAGCTAATGCAGAAGGACTTATTGAATAAGCATAAACATAAATGTTAAAGCCAATTAAACAAGGATTTACAAACAAACCAGCTCATGTTTTGGTGTAATATATATGTTTCAATAAAACCTTGGCTGTTACATTTGAAGCATTTTAAGTGAGCAAAACACAGTGAAGTTGTTATAGGAGATTATAAATTTTCTTCTTTTCCAATCAATAGAAAAGAAAAATGCAACATGTTTTAATAAATAATTCACGATTCAAATCTTCAAGCAAAAGTGCCAAACTTTCTTTGGTTTTGAAATATTAAAATATATTCTTCTTATTTCCGATAATAAAAATGAAAATCCTTGACAAAAAGAAGATGTGTTATGTTCAGTTGAGCTCTGGTCATCTGTAATAGTCTTTTCACAGTTTTCTAACATCTCATAGAGCCAAACAAAACTCTGTTAATTTACAAATGATTAGTAGACTCAGCAATAATGAATGAAATCATGCAGCAGCACCCCTCAACCAGGACTCTGAACCTTCCACGCTACGTTTCATAGCACTTCACTTGTACACCTGTAGAGGGCAGTGTACTCATTTGAAAAGCAACACTCTAATCCTCTTTGTTATTGTCCTTCATTTAAATTCAACTCCAGAGAGCAGACAAACAGTGGGAGGGTAATAAAAGATCACAAGCCATTAACGAACCAACCCACATGCACACAACACTGCAGGGAATAGTAACACTCATTCACTATTATGACAGCGTTTCAGATGAAAACTGCAGTGGACCCAACAGCATTAAACCTGCTTTACCTTGGACATTCATTCCCGGCACTCAGCTGCGTTTTAAAATGCATCCTGTGTCTCTGAGTGGTGAAAATCAGTCAATATAAATTGGGTTTGCATCACTCGCAGCAATCCACTAAACATTTTTCCATCAAATCATAAACATCGCTCTCCTCTTTCCTGCCTGGAGGTGAATCAGGTAAACATCCTGAAGAGGTCGATACTAAAGAAAAAAACATTCTTGCAGCTAACAGGGTTCAATCTCTGTGTTTCAAACAGGACAACAGATCTTCAAGGGAAACAAACTAATAACATAATTAGTCGATGTTGGAGCAAAAGGCAGTGAAACATTCAACTTTGACCGAACTTCTATGACCTGGCAGCAGCTTGCAGCAAAGTAACCAGAAACATTTATCGATATCCAGCCATGAATGAAGATCAAACTGGCAGGTGAATCAATGGCATAATGACAGCAGCCTTTAGCCTTCCGTTGTTGTAAAACGGAGTGAATAACAGCCACTGTCCACCCAACATCAATGTTCTATCCCGGTGAATCCCGCCACAGGCTTGTGTGCCTGGTCAATACTGAATGAGTGTGTGTGTGTGAGAGTCCAGCGTAAGAGTGAGGCGGCCAGCAGATTGAACAGAGAGAGACCTTGTGTTGATATGCAGCAGAAAGACAGACATGAAATGCTACTTTTCTCAAGTTTTCATTCACCATCTGGAGCGGTGAGAGCGACGGGGAGCTCTCATATCATTTAATTCCAAGATGAATTTAGAAAACTCAAACACACAAACCAAACAATCACCGCGGTGGTTTGCCTTCATCTCCACACGGATCTGATTATTAAAAAAAAAATCTCTATTGAAAAGGATCAGACTTCAAATGCCCCGGAGCTATTAAATCAACATTCAACACATCAGTCCTCACAGTTAACTTGCTAATCTGCTAATAATCTCCCATGTATGTTAGAATAAATAATAAACATAGATAACCCACGACCTCAATGCTCCACAAACATACGGAAATTGTTCGGTACCCCTTGAGAGGTAACATACTTTGTTGATTAAAGCAAATAGAACATTACATGTTACTACACCTTCTACCTACAATGTTCTATTTCTGGAACGTTTACATGTGACGCAGCATCTAAGGCCTTCAGACACACGGCTGAGCTGTGTGAATACAAAGCTTTTAAAAATCTAATAAGGTCGTATGGGTTTTACTTCATGGACAGGACTGCAGGAGTGTGCGTGAATTCATTAGTTTATTCTCAAATGTGATCATCATTTTCTTCCCTCTAAGGGGCAGTGTCAATGTGTGAACCAATTTATGTCCCCGCAATGTGAGGAATATACCTGACACACACACACACACACACACCTGCTATAATCAAGTGGAGGGAATGAGAGCCAGAAGAAAAGAGAGGGGGAGAAACACAAACAGAGGAGGAGAGAGGGAGAGGCAGGGAGAGGGAGCTGGCAGAGGATGGAGAGACTTGTGTATTATATGTCTACTGTCTGATCCTGCTGAGTCCCAGGCCCTCATCCTCTCGCTGGCTAGCAATCAGAGCGGCAGAGAGAGAGAGAGAGAGAAAGAGCCTGAGACAAGGACACCAAGGACAGTCTCCTCCGCACTCACTCCAGGTTTAGTGCTGTTTACAAAAGTCGCCACAATCCAGATACCTGTTGTCTGAACCTCTGATGGAAGCTGGAGGATCTATGAACCGGCCCTCGTTTCAACTGTCCCCAGCAGAGTTCAAATCGTGTAGCCCAGTCAAGGCTCAAAGCACACACACACAAACACACACACACACACAAACACACACACTCACTTGTGTATCTATTGAAGGACAATTACAAGGAGGGTAGATGGCCGTGCCTCTGTGTTTGTGTGTGTGTGTGTGTGTGTTCTGCTATCTGCTTGGCAATTGACCTCAACGTATCTTTCTCACACATACTGTCTCCTCCGAGCGCACACACGCACACACGCACACGTACAAACGCACACACGCACAAGCACATAAGAAAGACTCCATTAACACACATTAGCGACATCATCGTCCTTGTTGTCAAAAACTTGAGCAACTATTTGAGCACTCAAACCACTTCATTCACATACATAACAGAAATCTCACCTCCTTGTGTGCTCGATGTTTTATGATGAACCCTAATTTTCATAAATCAATCTATTTATTAAAGGGGATTAATTATCCCAGAGAAAAGACTCCTTTCACCAAATCTAACTGTGTGACAACTATAATTTGATTAATGGTTAAAATGGTTCTTGGTTTAATTAGTGTGTCTAACTGAAAAACCAAATATTCATATAAATCAGTCTCCTCCTAGCGTCCCCTTCATGATTTGACTGAATCCTAACTCTGTGTCTCAGTTTGAGCCACCATAAAGGCAATAATCATTCAAGTGAACAGGTGTGACTCAAACAGAGGAAGCAAAGTAAAACATCGCTGTGCATTCTGCAGCCTCGTTGGACATATGGCCGACACCATGCTGGTAAAGTATCAAAGGCCTTTCAGAAGTGGCGAAGCAGCACTGGCGGGATCATTCTGAGACAGACCACGGTGCATCTGGCAGGATGCCACAACGTTCATACCAGGATTACAACATTACACTGCAGCAGCTTCTGATAACACGTCTGTGAAGTCGAGTGGACTTGGTTGTAGATATTTGATATTTTGACTCTCATCCAACGGGCTTCTTCAGTCCTGACTGGAGTTGAGCTCCACATCTTCAGCCACTGCCTCATCAAGGCCACCTGGTTGGTCTTTAAAATTCTCGGAGTCAGCTAAGGCCAAGCTTGATTGGCCGCCGTTGTAATTGGAGTTTAATACTACAAATAAATTCTCCAATGATTGTCTTTAACACTTGGCCTCAGGTGACTCCATCAATTCTCCAGCCAGGAGCACTAACAAACCAATTGGTGGGAAATCAATTACCTTGATAACGACCCCGCAGGGGCTTCTTACCTGTGACTCTCCTTCAGTCAGTCGGATAAGAAGAAGCCCCTTGGATGAGAGGCAAAACATCTACATCTACTGGATTCACATCCCTAGTCCACATGAACATCCATTGACACAATGCAGAGAATATTTGAAGAAGAATACAGCAGAAATAAACTGCTGTGTAATGAGGAACTGTTGAAAGGCACGCTGCCATCTGTTGTACAACGCCTCTATTTCTACCTCATAAACTTCCAAGCAGACCAGCCATTAGCCGTTAGCTCTGAATCTATCAGAGCCATGTAAACATCCAGACCAGCAGGCATCACTCATTCCGTACGCATCCTCCTCCCTCTTTTTCTCCCTTTTATTTTCTCTTGAGGACATAAAGTATGTGTGTGTGTGTGTGTGTGTGTTTAATCAGCACAGGGGTCAGCAACACAGCTCATTAAAGCAGTGCGAGTTTCACAGTCTCTTGATTTTACTTGTCTCGCTCTGTCTCACCAGAAAATGACTTTTTTATGAATCTGTCAAGATGAGTCTGGCGAGAGGGATCCCGGAGGATGTTTTAACCACAATGAATATATTATCTACTTGTTGTTGTTGTTGTTTTTGTTTTTGGGTTCATTAGTCATCCTCCGAAACACACCTTCTATTGTTTGAAGGTCATCTTTGCAATAGAGAAAAAACACATCTCTCAGTTCCTGAGGCCTTTTCTCTTTGTCGTGCCACGCTGAAGGGAAACGGTGTTGTAGAAGAAAACACAACCAGTAAAAGTAACAAGTCAACTAGCGTCGGCAGATTGATACCCTGAGAGAGATAAATGAAAGACACGCTGACACACCGGTGGCCAATACAAAACCACTTTTATATCGGAAAGGTCAAGGAGGATGAAATAATCTATTTCTTATAAGAGGAGAGAAGATGAAGGAATACGGAGGGAGACAGGTTACTAATGAATATGAATGACAACCTGTCAGTAGACACGGAACACATGGCTGAAGTTAATAACATTAATAAATCAATTGACGAAGAACATTATACATGTTTTTTTTTTACAAGAGCATAAAACACATACTCAATGAGTGTGTATAAAGTGTATAACACATACATATGGAGTGTGCAACTGTTCCGAGCACCCCCTCCCCCTCAGTGAGCACATGATTCTGCAGACAGTATAAGTAGTACAGTCATTCTGCCATCTGGATTCAGTTCCACCATTAAAGAGGAATTTCATTAGTTTAAGTACTCACCGAGAAGTTGGCACACACATACACTTATTAAAGCTTCCATTTGTCATGAAGAATGTTGAAAAATAAACGGAAGACTGATGCTCAGAGTGTAATGGGAGTATAAACTGAGGCTCCGCTTTGTGTGTGTTTGTTTTGTGTGCAAAGCACGGCAGCAAAAGTTTAGAAAAGAGGTTTCCAAGGGAACTTTTTTTGAATGACTGTTGGCACACCTTGACTACTGGGTGAAGTCCAGCAGGTGCATCAGAAATAGGGAGGATTTCTATTAGTGTTGCATCCAGAAGAATCAAGAAGACTTTTTTTTCTTATCTTTCGTTTTTTAAACTGCATACTTACACACTGATTTAAAATGAGAGTAGAAAGTCTGTCTATCATATGAGGAAAACCTATAATCCTGTGTGCAAATATTAATGCTTGCAGGGCATCTTCAATGAAAAAACTGACAATGAAGATAAGAGTCTTATCATTCCTGTTGTCGCTGAGTGAAAATACACAAGTGAGTCGGGTGGACAAAACATCGGGCATCCAGATAAGACAAGCCAGACGAGGCCTGCATGGTGACAGCCTGCGGAGCTGAGCCAGAAAAGGACAATGACCTTTTCAATCAGCCCTTCATCCACATTTTGTAGATGTCCGATACAAGATATTTGTCCTTCTATTAATTCATTATTGAACGTGAAATCTGGGGATTGATCTAACTGAGTTTATGGTCTAATGATCAACAAACCAATGAGGGCTGCTACAGGGTTTCTTCATCATTGTAATGACATTCAACTGAAAAAATTTCATATATAATTCAATCAAACATTAGGCCAACCTTCAGACATTAAAATGTGCCATGTAAGCTGTCTTTGCAAAGTCCAATTGTTATTCTTTGGGCTAGTTAGAGCACTGAGGAGAAGGCTGACATTCCCCCAGTGAGACGAGTGCCTCTACACAGCACTCAGACCCACGCTGTCTATAGTGATATCGATTAAAGGGTAAGAGCACACACCCCTGGGGCAGAGGGAGGCCTCGCCCACAGCTCAAGTTATGGGATGTGTGTGTGTGTGCGAGAAATAAATGAGATGGGGGGGCTCCCATAGTTGCATTGGTAACACAAACCCTCAGACAGAACTGCAGCCCACTCAGGACAGGAGTTAAGGGGCTCTGCAGATGAAAACACCTGCTCATGAGCACTCTCACACATTCACAGCAACGACAAGATCTCAGTTTTTACTGAACCACTATGGTCTCAAGTTTAAAAAGACACATCTCAGAGAAAAATCCATTACCTTCCCCGCCGATGGGCTCAAACATCCCAAACTGCTCCAGAACTTTGATGAAGAGAGCCATGACCACCAGAACAGCAATCATCTCCAAGCCATCCATACTCAACATCCTGGGAGACCACTGTGTGTCATCGCCCAACACCACGCCGAGTCCGGCAGGCAGCACAAGACCTGTTCAACTGCACCACACTGGAGCAGCTTTCCAACTCTAACCCGGTGAGGTCGTCTTTAACTTTCTTCCTAACTTTTAGCAACTTTTATCCAATTTTAGATCCTAATTTGAGAGAGGCAATTAAAAAATTCCGTCTGTCGAAAGAAGAAAAATTAAGCAACTGATTTTTTGGCTTTGTAGCTCTTCTGCCACCCAAAATCTGGCCTCAATCAACCCCACTTATCTCTAGTCGAGGCCCGACAGATGAAGCTACAGGCTGCAACTCACAGCTCCAGTCTGCCAACAACACCTGGTTAAAGTCATCTGTTCAAGTTTTAGTTTTCCCCCTCTCTTTCTTCTCCGAGGCCCCGTCGAGTGATGGAATCTGGGGATGTGCCGCGCTGCTAGTCCTTTGGCAGTGGTTGTCAGGAAGCGAGTGTTGTGAGGGGGAAAGAGGGAGTGAGGGAGGGAGAGGCGGGAGATAAAGAGAGGGGGAGAGGATGAGTGGGAGATGGCATAGAGAATGAGAGAGCGGGAGAAGGACTACACACACACACACACACACACACACACACACACACACAATGGGACATAAAGTTTGGGGATGGGGGGCTGCATCCTTCCCTCTCAGAGGGCATTACCTCCATTGATTGCCTAATGTGGATTCCTTGGTAACTGGAAGACAGCAGTTAAAAACAGATTTGACTAATGGAAGGAAAATAAGTTTATGTTCTGAAGTCCCTTCTCAAATGTGTATTTCACTGCACAGTATATTCAGGAGCCTCCATGCATGGGCTTCAGAAACAACACCGACTGGATATATAAACTGGTGATTTTGACCTCATACATAGAGTGACACAGAAACAATGGTACTGCTCCTTGACTTAAACTTTACTCAAGTAAAAGGGATTAGTTGAAGTCACTCAAGCGAAATTCATTTAATTAATTCCAAGATAATTTAGTAATAAAAACTAATATTTCTGTAATCAAATTTCACTATTCAGTAGTCATGTTGTCAATTGCCTAATATAGTTGGTATGTGCATGACAACACTGCGAAAACACAGTAAGAATACTTCTAAAATTGTAAAACACTGTCGTGTGATATTGTAGTAGAGGGAATTGAGGCTGTAATAATAGTTTATGTCCAAATCTGGTCTGTAGTTAAAGTGTTATCAGAGCACTAACAAACGTTTATTTATATACGCTTTTTCTATAACTAGAAACATTGACACATGACAGTTAGCTTCTAGCTGCTAACGCTAGTTTTCTTCCGATACAAGACTAAGATGCAACTCTTCAAATCCCTACAACCTGACTGTGTTGTTGTTTTTTGTTGTTGTTGTTGTTCCAGTGACCCTGTCAATGTCTCACTAAAATACAATGTTCAGAGACAATATATGGTAATTGAAAACATATAGACACACAACCAGATGCTAACGCTAGCTCGCTTTCAATACAAGCCATGTTGTTCAGTGTTGGTCATTTGGTTCTAGTTGTATCTCCAGTACCAGCTACTGATATCTATTTCATCAACAGAATCAGAATCAGAATCGGATTTATTGCCAAGTAAAGACTTCACAATATGAGGAATTTGTTGGCACATTGGTGCTAACTAGCAAAACAAACTTTGATTTAACTGTGCAACATTAAAATTAGTCAATGATTGATGGCCACTAACCAAGTGCTGACTATTATCAGTTATTGTGAAAAAAAGGCATTAAAATATCCTAAATTATTTATTATATACTTAATAAATAAGGAACTGTATGAACATTATTAAGAACCAGTGCAGAATGCAACTGTTGGCCCCATTCTGTGGTCCTGAGCCTCGTGCATGTCCTCCCAGTGAGGGCATCACTTCACCCCACGCAACAAAACTAACAAAACACGAAAAAAGGTGTGTTGTATCTTTGCCTTATTCATTTGCTGTGTATTCATTTCTACCTGAGGAAAGGTTGAGAGAGGCACAGCTGCAGTGGTTTGACAATGTGCTGTTTCTGCATCAACTTCTGCTGTCGTTTCACTTTGTTGACACTCCGGTTCACGCACTTTCAGCCAAATAGAGCAGCCTCATTACAGAGAAGTCTGTCACATACAGCAGCGTCACCGCACACACACATTCACACTAACGCACCAGTAAACAGACACACACACGAGTCAGACAAGGTGACAGGAAACCCAATCTTAAGTGACGTTGCTCTTCTCGTACGAGGGCAAACAAACGCGAGCGGAGCCACTTCTCTTCACTCTTCTGGCAGTAATGTACCCTGGCTGTATTGTAGCTGAGCTCCGATTGCAGACATGGTAAATGTAAACAGGGAAATATTGAACCACAAATTCACAATAGAGACAAAGATAGAAAGAACGAGAAATCTGAGCCTCAACATGTTGGTTGGAAAAGATTCCTCTGCCCACTCATTTATTGAAGAGTTGTCGTAGTATCATATAGGTGGAGACATAGTGGCAGCAGAGGGTAATGAGAAGTCAGGGAGGACAGATAGAAACAGAGGAAGGAATAAAGGAAGGGCAAACTGAAGAGAACACAATGAAGTACGGAGGGAAGACGCACCTATTGTTCATTAGCCTCCGGCATCTTTCCCCTCCTGGTGGGTTCTTCACCTCATTCCAGCTGTCACGATAGAAAATTGGACCTACAGATGTGTCCTTGTTCCTTAGCCATCGTCTTTCATTCACCTTCTACTCTGCTTTTAATTTTAAGTTTAGTTAAACAAGAGGCACACAGGACAAATACAGCTAGATTCACTCTATATGACTAGAAATGCACAAGGAAAGACCTGCATCATGACAGAAGGAAAAACTCATGTGGTGTAAATGTGTCACAGAAAGTTAACCAACAATATGATGAAAGTTAAGCATCATAGAAGAGCCAGTGAACTGTAATGTTTTTCCCTCGTCCAAGGAGGTTGTGTGTTCACCCTCGTATGTCTGTGGCAAGATTACACAAAAACTATTAAGCAGTTTTTTCTGAAAACCTAATAAATATAGCATGAGCCAAGGAAGAACCCATTTAATTTTAAGATCCTTTATCATAGCTGAAATTATACACGAACCCCGGCGGAGCTCTATGCTCTACAGCCGGGGTGTTCAATGTCCAGCCCGCTTAAATGTCCTGCTTGTAATTAAACATCCCTGAAGTACAGAGTACTTTACTAAAAGGTGAAAGGCCGGGTCAGGCCTCTCTCCCCATCCTAGTAAATGTCCAATCATCGCTTATAGTTCCTGAGGTGGCTCACTGATAGCTTTGTAGCCCACCAAGACACCTCAGGCTAATGAAGTCCTTTAAAAGCAAAAGCCCTCTTACCTCTTTCCTGCCTGTGATATTAGGTAGTCAGAGTCACTCAGCTCGTTTCAACTCACACATTAAGCCACTTCCTCTATATTTCCCCTCAGACTCCTATTGATTTTTCCAAACTTCTTCTGCTACTAACAACACTGTAAGAGATGCTGTGAGAGGTGAACACTGAAGGGAGGCT
>CAAKHC010006623.1:10607-27915 GCA_901007825.1 Macroramphosus scolopax | reverse complement strand
GGGGGGGGGGGGGGGGGGGGGGGGGGGGCGCGGGGGGGGGGGGGGGGGGGGGGGGGGGGGGGGGGGTGCAGGGGCGACACTGTTCAATTTTATCAACTCTCCAGTGGGTTTGAAAGCAATGAGTGCAGGGAAAAGATATAAATACTGAAGAAACACAATCCCTCCGAGTTCCATCAGAAGGGAACCAGAAGCAGCATCGTAACGACCTTTTCAAAATGTGACACGTTGACCACAAATAATCTAAATGGCCCCGACGGTCCGGTGAACGTGACAGCAAACACCAGAACATCGGCCACAAAACAGCAGAAGATCGTTTTAATGCTAACAAACCTCAGCACATCTGCATGTCTATCACACACGAGTGGTCGTGTGTGGTTCTGGTTAGTTGGAGTGTTTGTTTACGTCCTCTCTCGTGTGAAAGTGTGTATTCAAAAGCAGCAGGAAGCTGAAGCAGTGACGGGGGGGGGGGGGGAACGGGGGGGGGGGGGGGGGGGGGGGGGGGGGGGGGGGGTAACCATAGGTTTTTAATTAGAAAGTACAAGTTCTAATGGGCTCTGAGAGAAGATTAAAACCCAGTTTCATTTCGAAAAAATGTCAAAGCCGCTAACAAATGAGCCCCACTCAGAGGAAGGAAATGAATGTGAGTGTGTTCTCGGCACTTGATGCTGTGAAGTGCTGCTGAAGGTTTCCTGCAGTGGAAATAGGTGGAGTGATGGAAGGTACCTTTTTTTTTTTTTTTTTTTTTTTCCGAGGAAGCCGATAGCTGCCAGAATAATGTTCCTGATCACCATAAAGTAATTACTTTGCAGTAATGTGATACTGCTCATTACACAGCTACTTAGCAAACTCATTCATCATGGACTATTGATTCAAGCTGCCTGTTATGAGCTGAAGCAACATGTGTGTACGGTTACTGGGGAGTCAAGTTGTTCTTGTCATCTTATAACAGCTTCCACACTTTGTTACTGAGGAAGACCGCGGTGTTTCACAGAAACACGTCGACCTCGGTTCAATCCTCCGACCGGCAGGGTTCATCTGGGTGGAGGTAAGTGAAGCAGCAGCACTGGTCCCTCCATTACCACCATTGTGGTGGTGCCCTGATCAAGGCTTTAATAAGGGCTGGATTCCATTTAGCTGCTTCAGTACCCGGTTAGCCTGACGTAGCCTTTTTTTTCTTCTTCCACACAAGATATTGTAACTTGTTATAATAAAATCAAATCAAGTAAAATCTCAGGAGGGCGACACTCACACTGCGGTAAGTCATCAGGGGCCGTTTGAAACTGACTAAACCGTATCGCCTGTCGACTGAGACGCCTTCAAACTGCCTGTGTAACGTCCCAATGTTGCCTCTTATCCTTCCCAAATTGCATGTGATGCTGTAATGACACAAAGCGAAGGGATGCGACACCGTGACGGGAGCAAGAGGAGGAGAGAAGGGTCAGACCGGTGCTGTCGGCTGAGACTGCTCCTGTTAGATAAGAGCGCGGCTAAAGGACAGATCAATAGGGCTCTCGGAGACTCCATACAGCCGACGACACAACATACACAGGGTGAGATAGTGTCATAGGAGAGAGAGTGAAGCAGAAAATACAGTGTGGGAACTTGTTCACGTGCGCTTTTGTGTTTTGTGAGTGCGTGTCGGGGCGAACAAGTTGAAAAGTATTTAACGGATTTAATTGAAGTAAACAGAGCTGGTAGCACAATTAGGTGAATCGACACAAAGCCTGAGGGTGAAGAGGAGGAGGAGAGGACACACACACATTCACCAGCAAGGTCTTGTTTCCCCTACAGAGGCTAATAAAACAAACTAATTAGGGGGCGAAGCCGGGGCAAGAAGGAGGGTGACTACAAATGGCTTTCGTTAATGTTCAACATACACACACAGACAGCATAGACCATCACCAGACCCGATCAGAACCAGTGTGTGGTTCTGTAGCGGGATGGAGGAGGAGGGAGATTATATTTGTAATTGACAGAACTTATTATGGAGACGAGAGCATCTACAGAAACACACAATGTGGTTGATCAGGCTCAGCAGGAGTTATTACTTTATTAGGTAATAAATTATTGTCATTAATCCTTTTACCATGAAACACTGACCACCTTTACATACTCCAATATTCTGGTATTAATCCGACCAGCAAGATGCAGAATCAGACTGATTACCTTCAGCTGAATAAGGTCATCGTCTGAGTGATCAATAATCCAACTGAGACATGTGGAGTTACCTGATCTCAGTCACATTAATGACGCTCGTTACAACGAGACAGGTGACATCGAGGACAAAGGGTTGGGAAAAAAAACAAACCAGGACAGGAAGTAAAACAGGAGAAAGACGAGGCAGGTGAGGAAGACACGTGGACACTGAAGAGAAAACCTGAAGCAGTTCCAGAATCAAACTGTAAATACAAAACATTCAAAGTCCAAACTAAAACTATTGAAGTCCAAACTGAGGAGATCTTCCTTTAACGCAGGGATCATGACAGCTGGAGGTTCGGCATCATGTCGCGAATACTACGGCAGTCAAACTGCTTTTTTGGGGGTGAAGCTGAAACTAGTATAACCTGGCTACGTGTGTTTCAGGGAAGTCGATGTGATAAAACTTGGACGTAGTCTGTAGTAACGAGGGCGTGTGTCTTCAGTCGTAGTCGGACGAAGTCTGTTGTATCCAGACTGGAGTATGACGGGAGCAGTTGACAAGCATCTCATTTAAACAACTTCATCTGATTTGAATATGGAAAGTAGCGGGATTATAGAAGTCAATGTAAATGTAGTCACCCTTCGGGGTACATTGTGTCTTAAATGGCACATCCCTCAGCACCTTGGCACCGCCAGAAATGGCACAGTACTGAAATACCAAACTCTGAATGGCCTTGATGAAATCCCTATGAAGCAGAGCCATTATACAGTTCAGCCCTCTCTGTCTCTCTCTCTCTCTCTCCCCCCATTGGAACAGACACACAGGAGCCAGTAGTCATGGTAACCCCATTCTAGGTAAACTTAAGGATGTGTATGTGCTTGCTCTTACATGCGCACTCACAATGTTTTTAATAAATACTTCATGGATGGGAGGTCGTGAAGGGAGTTCGAGGCGGCGGCGGCGGCTAGTTAGCTGAACGAAAAGTGAACAGTTAGCTGTGCAGGCCGGATGTGAAACTCTGTCACGGACCAATAGATATATTTCATTATCTGACGAATAGGAAATGTGTGTGTCTCTGCATGTGTGTATGTGCACGAGGCAGCCAGGATATGTAGCAACAAAACACAACTATTATTGTATCAAAGTCATTTAGCACTCAAGTAGTGCAATATTTTTTTAAGAGTAAATCTAACTTTGACTGTTTAATGGAAGAATAAAATCTATTATTGGTCATGTGACTGTGTCTTTATCTATAAATGCTCTAATACCAAAGTTATTTTGCTTCACATGAGATGACTGTATTTTTAATTTTTATCAAAAATGACCAAAACCGACAAAGAGATCGTCCGTCTCTAAATGCTTTCTAACTTCCCAACTCAGTTTGACCCAAACATTCTGGTTCCTAGTGAAGATGAGGATGAAATTAGAGACAAATTCATTTATAAAAGCATATTTTATAAAAAAAAAAAAAAAAAAAGCTGCAATAAAGCATAAAAACATTTGAGGACTGTAATTTTCAGCAACACTAAGTTTCAATAGGATAACATCATGTGTTCATGGTAGTGAAGGATGTATCAGGATGTGTCAGGGCACAGAGGGTTAAGTCAGTCATGCACTGAGTCGTGTGTTTCACTTTCGAAGGGAACAAATAGTCTGATTTGCTCTGAGTTTTAAATTTTCACTGTTTTAAAGGTTAACCGCTGAAGAAATGTTCAAAAAAAAAGCAGAAACATTATTCTACCAGCACATTTAGTCACCTAACAACACCAGTTATTATTACACCACTGCTTCAAACACTGGTTAGGAGTGTGTGCATTGGGTCTCCACGCACACACTGGAGTCCACTTGCTGCTTCAGAGCAGGAACACAAAGCCCTGCAGATGTCAAAGTCTGAAGAGATAACGAGGAGGAAAGCCGTGGTGGAGACGGCACGGATGTCAAATTAGCATTCACACGTCGCTCGGCTGACAAGGTCATCCAAACACGGCTTTATGTCCACCTATAGGATCAACTGCAGGGGCTTCGACACAACTCTGTGGCGTCTTCCCCAAGGCGAAGAGAGCTGCTGCTCAACATCACTCAGGAAAATTAGGGGGGGATAACGGAAGTACGGCAGATGTCAATAGGAGGAGAGGGTGTGCCTGGTAAAGGACACGGCAACTTAGTGGGACTGGGTGTGGATGTAACAGAATAAAAATGTGACTGCGTTTATAGAACTTTATTCTAATCTCAGTGCAGCTTAGCTTCTCAGAGTTGTGTGTAAATGTACAGGGAGACCTATAGAAGAGGAGGAGGATGTCATACTAAGTGCAGGCTGAAGAGCTGAATAAAAAGGTTTGTGTCTCTCTCCCACTGAGAGTTTGTCACTGGAGGTGGAATGCCACATGCTTTCCAGAGGGCAATCTGTTTGACAGCTAGAGAGGGAGGAGAGGGGAGTCAAAAGTGAGTTCAATCATCCCCAACGTCTTCCTCACTGTGGATAATGGCCCATCTGCATATAGGACTCCAACAAATAAGAACAATGCACGTGCACACATGCTTATCTATACAGGGCACATGAATATGCATTATGCAGAGTGACATGTAGGCTGTTTGATGTCTCTGCATTATGTTACATCTCTTTGTGGAGATGACACAAAGTACTCAGGCGTACTATATACGCACACATACAGAGGTGCACCATGGGCACAATCGTTCTGGAGAACTAAGAGAGCCACAGGAATAGTAAACAACTCCATCCTGACACAGGACACTGGAATGGGAGACCACAAACAACCATCAGAGAAGACACAGGTGAGCCACCGAGAAGAAGCACCTCTGGTGGAGTCTAGCAGAACACAACAGTCAACTCCAGTCAGGACCGTCTCCAGGTGGCTTCTTTACGCACAAAAACAGCCGGACCACCCAAGAAACCCTTCAGGCGTAGAAGTTTTAGGTGCCTACCTTGGGTGAGCGTTCCCATGAGGAAACGATAGAAATAGCGAGCCACCTTGGTGAGCTGCCTCTTGCACCTTTTCCTGCACTGGTTCATCTTGATGCAGCTGTGGTGGAGGTGATGTTAGTCGGCTGGGCTGCCGGGGAAAGCGAGCTCTCAAGGTAGGAGGGAGGAACAGAGCACTGCGAGTGTGTGTGTGTGTGTGTGTGTGTGTGTAGGTTTGTGTGTATAAGAAAGTCTGATTGCTGATGCCTCTCCTCCTAACACACTCCTTTCCTTTCCTCTCTTCTTTCCCTCTCTCTTTCTCCCCGTTGTTCTCTCCACCTGTAGGGCGCTCGCTGTCAATCAGCCAGCAGTGCCGTCTCTCCTCCCCCTCACGTTCTGAGAAGCCCTCATCCGGCACCTGATTGGCTGAGAGGGGCGCGAGGAGGAAAACTACGGAGCCGCACACATGCAAAAGTGTGTATATGTACGTGTGAGCGCGCAGTATACTACGAGCAGGCTGGCTTGAGTGGCAGGCGGTGGTTTTCCTCTCGCCACACACATTTTGTTGATGTTGTCTTTTTCTTCTATTTTTTTCCCTCCAGTCACAGCTCGCAAAGACGCCTGCCTGTGTCAAGCCTGGAGGAGGTGGAGCAAAGTGACAGAGGATACAAAGCAAACCTATTAATTAGCATCACACACCGTCCTTACCTGTCTGTCTTTCTGACTCCCTGCGCGCAGGGCTCAGAAACTCATTATAGCATTCATAACACACAGAGGAAGAGGACAGATAGGAGGTGGAGGGAAGGAGCATAAAGGGAAAGTGAAGGTACCCGAAGAGACATGGAAGGATTCGGAGATGGGGAAGAAGAGGGAATGTATAATTAATCTGTTTTCTATCCTTCTCCACCGTGGTGAGAAGAAAAAAAAAGAGAGAAGCTGCTTGACAGGAGAAAGAGTTTGTTGGACAAATACCACCCTTCACCAGCTTTCAATGAACAGATTATCGTCTGCCTCCAGAGGAGACGAAAGGAGAGGAGGGGTTGAGAGAGGAGGAGTTTTAAAATCGGGTTGGTATTGAGAAAGAAGGGTATTTATGTAAAGCCTTCCTCCGTATGATTCTCCACTCTCTCTCTAAATGTGGATGCTTGCAGAGTCACCAAACACCCACCTCGTTTTCCCTGTTGACACATTTGATTGTTTTCCCCCTCTACAACTCCCACATTATCATACTAAACTGCTGCCACTCCACCTTCATCCTGTGTCTTTCTCCTCCATGCTGAATTAAAAGTGATTACCATTACCATGGCAACTCCAGACTCCATGGATTTTTCTGCTAGACACACAACAAACACTCTTGATACACGCACACACCCGTGTCCTAAGCTAACGGGGGGAAAATCAATCAATCATCCGGCAGGCGCTTCCTCTAAACACTCTCTTCCCGGACCTGCAGGGTTCTGGTGCCCTCGTTCTCATTTAAAAGTCACTTCGAGGGGTCAAAGTACACGTGAGTGTTTGATAGCGAGCTGCACTGCACTCTGAGGAGGCAACGCAACACTGTCAGACGGATGAAGAGCCCTGTTATGATCGAGTAAAGCCAGAGGACCGACGTTGAGAGCGGATGGGAAAGACTTCTTATTCAAATGTGAAAGATCATAAAAGAATTTTGCAGCTTTGTCGCAGCCCTCGGAGTCTGATACCGACGCACACTTCCCATCTGCATGAGACTCAACAGTCTGTCCGCTGACTCAAAAGTAAAGAATTCTATAAAAGTAAGTCTTATATTGACGCAATCAAATTAACATTAAAGTTAACATTAAAGCCTGCTACGTCTCCTACAGACGCTAAAGGGTGCCATGTGTATCTATAAGAAACAAGGGGAGTAAGACAGGGTCAACATTTGACGTGGATGGATGAGAATATGTTGTTATGTTGTTCTTATTATTGAGCATTCTTGAATGCATCCCTTCATGAATCACCGCGGGCAGTGTGGATGCTCTAAAGGTATTCAGCAGGAACTTCTCAAGCAATGCAATTTCCCTTTTAACTTTCCCGTCAGCTCAATGTTTGGGCTGCAGCAGGCGGTGGACTGAATCTGCCAGCAACAAACAAAAGAATAAAAAGTTAATAACTAGTTTGGAGGAAATATATGAGCATTTGTTGTGAGTGAATATTGGACTCTAATGGTGGAGGAAAAACTTCACCTGACACCGAATGTTACTCCATATTTGCTGCAAGTGTGAATTGGCAAAATATCCCTCTATTAACTTCTACTTATAGCTTGACTCTGCTGCCCCCTAGTGGCCACGTATCTCCTCACATCAAGTCACTCTGCTTGCCTGAAATTGCCTTCAAACACATTTAAATACTCAACAATGGTAATTGCACAGTTAGTTAGTATAATTGTTGCTGTACTTTCATGTGTCATAATACCGTCATATATGGATTATAAAATCAGACATCACAGTGGTGTATTGAGCCATTTATTGAGCCCTGAAGCCAAACGTGAAGCTGTCGGCCCCCTGAAGCCCTGTCTTCATCACCCAGTCTGTGTAATGTATATTTGACTCTGACAACATGTTACAGAAGATAGAAAGGATGCTGCATCCCCAGAAGCAGTTCATTCAGCCTTTAGTACATTTGTCGAGCTGATGAAATTGCACGTAAGCAAACAGAAAACAACGAATCCTATCGTCATTGTTTGTCGTTGTACATAAGATTGTAAATTGTAAATCCGCTAAAAGTGAGCGGGATCATGTTTTTTTAATTAAGTTTATAGAGGATCAGCAGAAGATGTTGATCAGTAGGTGTGGAAATGATAAATAAATAATCATCTTATTGTCTCAGCTTCAACAAGTGAATAAAAAACCAACTCAGGATCAACACTGTTAGTTCCCTTCACTCCAACACCAGACTGCATCTGCAGCGCCGACACTGTGGGTGTTGTAGAGGATGTCAGGCAGATATTCGGACAGGTTTGCAGAGGATTCACTGAAGCTTGTCTGCAATGTTGAGGATCTGTCTGTTGAGCTAAACTCCGTGACTGAAGAGAAAAAACAAGTCCTGTTTTTAAAAAAAGGACAACGTTTGCAGAAGTGGAAGGAAAGCAGCAGATCTGCATGTGTTGTAGTTTCATCACTCTGGCACGTGTGCAGGATGCAGAAGTGTGTTTGTGAATGTGTGTGTGCATTCAAACTAGTGTCAGTCTTAGAATGTCAGTCTATTGACGGGATGTTGACATTCTGGCAAATAGAAAGGGAGGTTTAACACACACACACACACACACACAAACACACACACATACACAAACACACAAGGAGAGAGATGAGCTCAGTAACAGAAAGACTTACAGCACCGTTGACCTGCCGGTGAAGCGTCAGCTCTGCAGGCTGTCTCTGATCGGATCCATCATTAGGACAGAGACCCTGGAGGTCTAAGACCTGCCCTGACCTGACCTTGCTTGCTGAGACTTCAATCATGTAAGACGAGACAATTATTTCCTCTTCCCTAACTGCAGACTAACAAAATAATTCCCTGCGACTGTTAATAAAATGTTCTGACTCTGAGGTTACACTGATTTACTTTTGTTTTTGTGAAGACAAAACGTAGGATCATACGTGAATTAGCCCACCGTAGGTTCTCTTTCAAGCTTTGAGCTGAGGTGAGAGGAAACTTAAATCTACAACTTGACCACTAGATGTCACTAGATATACACGTTTTTTAGATACAAAACAAAAATAAAGCTATGTACTCAGAGAAGTTCTGCCCTCAAGGCAAAGTTCAAATCTTATTCTTCATTCCACAGCATCTCCCTCTCCACTCGGCCTTTGTTCAACATTTGTGTGGAAGGTTCCCAATATTACCATCAAGATCTAAATCAGATAGTGGTTGGAAATAGATTACAAGACTCAACTCACACCTGTTTAATGTGATCTGTATCTGGATACTTTAACTGGACAATAACATCCAGTCCTGGGGTTGTTGCATTCTCTTTGGTGTTCACAATGGTGTTGGAATCTTTGTTCTAATAGATGAAAGGCAGATTGTACCCTGCAGCGTTGTGAGTCCAGGAACCATCAGGAGTGAGGTCCATTCAAATTAGGCAGCAGAAAGCAAGTATTTTAGTTTGTGGTGGAAACTGGGTCTTGGGTGCTGAGAATAGAGCTGACACTGACTAATTATTGGGGAAAAAAAACTGTCATGTTCAGGTAGCAATTATTTGGAAAGTGAGGCTTTATTCAGACGCTGCAGTGAAACACTGTGAGATGATACGTGAGAAGTTGAATATCCTTTACGCAGCACCGGGGCAATCGGCTGTCTGCTGCTGCTGCAGAGATCAGACAGGAAGCTCCATTACGCTGCCGCCATCTGCAGACTCAAACGTGCACAGGCAAAACTCCAGGAGCCGTCATCTGCCCCGGAGGCAAACAGATGGACTGCGAGGAGGCACGGGGTAACGTCACAAACACACACAACTTAAATGAAGGCCGGACAGGACAAAGACGTATTGAAGAAGGTCAAACAGAAGAAACTACTGATGCACGACTCTTCCAGCAGAGACGCGAGCAGAACTAGAGAGTTTGAATAATAATGAATACTAATTGAAAGCTGCTCTCAGATGAGAAAATATGGACTGCATGATAATTCATTCTGTATTGTGTCTGCGAGGATCGAGTAAACTAAAGGGCAGTGCTTCATGCACATGGGAAGGACGTCAGAGTTGTGATGAAGTTGCTGCTTCTCCACATAAGATGACGTCCGATTAGATGTTAAAGATACATTTAAGATATGTCATGCTTTTGTATTGTATACGTTTGATTTTATAACAATGCTCTGCTCTGACTAATAATTTGTCTGATATGTTATTTCAAGCCTTAATTGTTGTTATTTTCATTGTGAGAAATTAAAAACCTCATTTCAAAAGTTCTATCTTGCCTACTGTTGGTTTTTCTGCATTTTGGCCCACCTGCCTCAGCACACGGTGACGAGACAGATAATGACATCACACTCACCCCTATTCTGTAGGCTTCATCAGACTGTGACCCCCAGAATGCACTGGGGCGGTTTGCTGCAGTGTGTGAAGTGATCCTGGTGAGCACCTCCTATCTGAGGCCACCGTTCTCGGCCAGAAAACTCTGGGTTTGCAAGTAAATTGCTGGCCCCAAATACGATGAACGAAAGAGATAAGCAGCAGAAATGAGCTTCGCCTGAGAGTCTGGACTCAGCCTTTGGGATAATTGAGAAGCTCAGACATCCAGAGGAGCTCAGAGTGGAGGCACCGTGAAGCAGCTGCAGGAGGAGTTCGAGGGTGATGCTGAGGACAGGGGCGAGTTACCACACTCAGTCTGATGAGTCGAGGGAAGAAAGCAGAGAGTGGATTGGACGTTCAACTAATTATCTACAAATTCTTAATGCCACAACTCTTTCTTCCACAAAACACCCCTAATCTCAAAACCTCAACTATTCAGCACAAGACGTCCCTGAAACGTCCTTGTGAAATTGACGACAGAGAAACTGACCACTTTCATCTCGGAGGACATGAATAAATGACAAAACTGGAACATAAATAAATATAAATTATCTAATATAGATAAATACAGCAATGTCCTCGTCACATGTCAGGAGTAGATACGCTGATGGCATCAATGCAGAGGTGTGTCCATCAGAGTATAGACATGCTGGCATACAAATGACCTCGAAAGGCTTTGATAAAGTTGCATCAACCTAACCAGACCAGTAGAGGGCGGTGTAACACCATTAATATACGGGCCACCTCGGACTGAAAAGACTGCCTCCAGACCTATTGCTGTCCCTCAAAGACAGAAATATTCATAAAACAATCACAATATTGTCTCCATGTGACATTTTTGGGGCATAAAATACACCGCAGACAGACTACCTTCATAAGTAGTATGAACTCTAGTACCAAACATTATATATTTCACCCCTGGACCTTAATTCTACATAATTGAGGGTGTAGAAAGGCTGGCACCCAAACCAAATTAAAGGATATAAAAGCATTGTATATTTCAGACTTCAGACAGATCTTGGCAAAGCAATTATTTGCACTGCCTGTCTGTGGATTAATGTTGCCTTTTGTGCCCTGTCGGCTTTTTTTTTTAACAGTGAATTATCGTTGTAAACTAGTTCCATTAGAGTTGGAGGGTAAATGCAGCTGAGGTATGTGGTGGTCTATTCGATCTACAACTCAGCTTCGCCTGGAATAAAGTTCAGGTTTCTGCTTTGCCAGCTTGTGTCCTGGAGTTTCATGATCTGACAAAACAGGTCACTCATAGGCCCTGTGGACCCCGCGGAGCTCCTTGCCTGTTCCTTCAGAAACGCCAGGGACCAGCTCGATAGATGGAGATGGAAGGGAGGCAGAGCCAAGGGAGACAAGTCTGACGATACAGTGAGTGACAAGCAGAGGGTTGGATCACTGGACCATCGGGTTCACAAATAAGAGATTCTGGGGCTTTCATGTTGGTTATATTGCCAAAGCCAACCGAGGCTTACATTGGTAAACTGGAGCACTAAATCACACACCGCTAGACATCAAGTACTCTGCAAGTGACAAGAGTATCTGATATCCCTGAAGTGCCTGTGACGACATGAAATCTCGCGTTTGCTTTTCTCCGGCTGCACGCCACTCCGCTTTCACATGTTATCGTCGAACACAGGCCTTTTGTGTTTCCTGTGAAGCCACTGTCTCCCTTCCTCTCGCTGTCGCACCCGTCCTCTTTCCTGCTTGACTGCTCCGCTCCCCCGCCTCTCCCCCCGTCTGAAGGCAGGCAGCAGGTGTTTTGTGACTCCAAGATCAGAGAGCCTTCGGAGAGACGGAGCCCCTCTGAGCCAGGCTGCCTGTGTAGGAGGAGGAGAGAGAAAAAAATCTACGCTTCCATTTTCAGAGTGTGTCTCTGCAACAGGGAACGAGCACTTATCCCGCCCCCGAACCGCGGTGCAATCCTCCGTCTACTTCCTGTTAAATGCTGATGCATGCATGTCGAGACATGGCAAACCGAGGAGGGGTAGAGAGGGGAGAGACGAAGCAAGAGCAACAGCAACTGTTTGCAATCAGGTCCAGTCTGTGTGGTCATTAAATACGAATATAGAACGACATTGGATGAAATGTCAAAGAGCATCCTCCTCTCACTAACTGGCTTCAGCATCAGTGACGCTGACTCAAACACTCCACTACACCGCTCTCCTCTCTCCTCTTCACATTAGCTTTTGTAAACGATACTCCATTAGTCTGCACGCAGCTGCAGCCATAACTCACAATATAAAATATATATAAAACACCCTCATTCGCCATGTCTGTCTGAAGTGCTGAGCTGCAAGAGAACATGTCTGTTGAAAAGAAGAAAATGTGTTGAGCGTCTTCTTGTGATGAAATTCTAAATATAAAAACAGACAGGGAAGCAGCGTCGCTTCCAAGCTGTGGGTGGATGGCTGCATTAAGTGCAACATTTATTTCTATATGACAAAATTCTCCCTCTGAAAACATCTCGCTTTGCTGTTTGTGACATCAGGAACTTCCCTTACACCGATGGCTTCGTTGGAAATTGATCCTGCGACCTTCCCGTTCCAGGTTCGGTCCCACCGTCCTCTCATGCGTTTCATGTGTGTCTTCATTGCCGGTGTCTGCTCCCCTCATGGCTTCTCGTTAGCCGTTAACCAGAGGGCTCAGTCTGGTGTGTCTGATGAAGACAGCTGCTCGATTAAAGGACCCATCTGTACGTAAATGATGTAATCATTCCTAATAGAACAGGGACCGATCCGTCCCATCGCTGTCAACCATCCAAGGAGGACGGGTCACCTTCACTGCAATTTGGGCACAACCCACCTGATTGGGATTCACCTGAAGCTGCGCTGCTGTCTGCAGTCCTGTTCAGACCAGGCATCCACACGAGTCCTGGGAGTCCCGATCGCTCATCAAAAAGCGTCAGTGTAAAGGTTATGAAGGCTATAAGGACATGCTGAGAGTTAGAGTGGATTAACCGACTTCCTCATGTAACACGGAGCCGACATAAATCCCCAGAAGAGCTGTGATGTCGGTCACCTTGAGAAAGACCCCAACCATAACCGTCCACAATATGTGTCGTGAAGAAGGAAGAAGGAATCTTCACGACGACCTTGAATTTCGACCTCCAAAATCTAGATTGAAATCAGCTCATCTTCAAGTCCAAATGAAATCTGACGGCATATTAGAAGAGATTTCCCCAAGATATCGTGTCCGTGATAACGCGTCCAGTGGGCGGACAACCTGAGAACATCCCTTCATCCCACATCTTCACCGACACGTCATAAAACACGTGGTTGCATCAGCGGTTGACAGTTTATATGATCATTCGGGTTCCAGGAGGTTTTCTCTTTTCATTTCAGACTCGACAGCTTCTCCATTTGCGCTGGTGTTTCCTGTTTCATAAGCTCAATTTGATCCTCACTAAGAGCACTAAGAGCAGCTTTGATTATGACAAGTGCAGCACTTACACGACGCTCCCGTAATCACCAACTCTCCTTTAATGTAATCCTTCACTTCTCTTGACACTTCTACAGCTTTCTTAAGGAGCTCTCCGCCCGTTCAAGGAGCAGTTCTGTTGCTGAACCTCCGTCTTCAGAGCTCCCTCGTCTTTTCCGTGCTTCTTAAGTGTTTTAAGAGCTATTTCTGCCGAGTGTTTGCATTCATACGTGTGTGCGTGTTTTTGAACAGGCGGTAAATATATTGTTATGATGACATGTGTGTGTGTGTGTGTGTGTGTGTGTGGCTGGGTAATGTGAGAAAGAAGCAATGCAAAGTACTTTTCCACCGTTTCCCAGCGTCTCTGTGTTTCTCACCATGTGGGCGGAGAATCCGAGGTGAACCGCATCGCGCGATAACATCGCGGTGATGTGAGACGCTCAGCAGACTCTGCAGCATTTACACAATCCTGACGGTGTAAACAGGAAAACACACACAGAGCGCAGAGCTGCATGTTCCAGAGCAAACACCCGATGTCAGGCTGAGCTGTATTGATTCCTAGAAGACGCTGCAAAGTCCTTGCAAAGTTTTCCCCAAACAAGCGTCTCGTCTTTCCTCCTTCGATGCAAGTATTACGTAAGAAACAGAGCGTGTGTGTGCGTGTGTGTGTGTGTGTCTACGTAGGGGAGAGAACATGGTGTAAAGTATATTTGAACTTTAATGGGGGTTTGGGTAAATGAATTCTAGGGAAACCTGACTTGGCTGAATTCACAACCGGAAGGCTCCTGGGAAATCAGTGGGTGGACAGGTATGGATCAGTGACAGGAGGAGGAGGAGGAGGAGGAGGAGGAGGAAGAGGGTGGGCAGGTTGGATTCGGTTCACTGTCTAACACACTTTAACGCTCTCGTTCTCTCGGCCTGTTAAAGATTCTTTCTCATCTTCTGGACCTGTTTTCGGTTGTTGATGTATTTGAAAGGTTCCTGCCAAACACTTCACCACCTCCCTAAGCTGATAAATCATCCGTGCAAACATTGGGTGGAAAAACGAATGTAGTTTCAGACAGTAATCAATGGACTCTAATGAAAATTGCCTCAGATAATAATCTCTCAGTCTCTTGGTGGGTTTTCTGGGTGGAATCACTCCATTAAATCTGTTTGATCCTGTTTACCAAAGATGATATTATATAAGTGGTTTGCCCTTTTAAATATTTGAAAAGGAATAAACTGTGACTGTTGACAAGTTGAACTTGGCCTCGGGGCGTCTTTAAGCTCTGCGGCAGCCTGAGAACGACCGATTGATTTTAAATAAAGTGTGCAAACATGCAGGCCAGTGGCTCCCCTGGACCCGGGCTGGACCAGCTCAAACGAACCCTGAGCTCCTGCTGGTCGTTCTCCTCTTTTATTGCTGGACGCTTGACAAAGGGAGAAAGCAGCCTGAGGTAAGTGGAGAGTCTCTGAAGTCTCTCCTTATCTATAATATATAGTGTGGCTGATACTAAATGCAGTCTCTGCCCCTTGTCCCCAATTCTTGAAGTCTCCTGCCCTCACTCAGCAGCTCTCCTCTGCAGAACCGTTCTGAAACCCTCCCAAACCGTTTTTCCCCGAGAGAGTCTGTTGCACTAAAAGGATCCTTTTCTCTTGTTCATTAAACCGTCCCCCTCTTATCGACCCAGGTCTGCCAACCAGCGATGCCCATTACACCAACTATCTTTGACTCAATCTTCTTCTTCCTCTTTCCACTCCTAAAACTTGACTCGCAGTTTGGTGGTGTGTTCAAGGACAAAGGAAAAAGCAGTAAAACAGAGGCATTCGATTATTTGATTGTGAATGAACGAATAAAGGAGGTGGCAACAAAAGTCGCCCACCCACTCCTGCACACACACACACACACTCACACTAACACGCTTTGATGAGTTTTATACCGTTCGTTTAACAAACCTCCGTATACAAACAGACCGAGGACCAGTTACTTCTCTTGACTATTTATAGTGAAAGTTCCTCAGGGACGAACAAAATATTCTGACAGCCTCCAAACGAGGACGGATGAGGGGGGAGAGATGTCACATTTAGTGCTGAGGCAACATGTTCAGTGTGAGGAGGACGGCGAGGACAAACACAGCCCAGGTCATTGCACGTTACCGGAGCACATCCTCCAATATATTGTACAACCTATTATTCAATCCAAGGGGTGTGATGAAGACGAGACGTCACAGGATGACATTGATGATCACATTTAAGCTCATGGAGAGTTTTGTCGAAGCGATTATACACTCTGGAGGTTTCTTTTAATTGTCATTAATAATTTGAATTATATTTATTTTTTGAGCAACAGCACCCTCTGCTGGGACGATTCATTTCAAGACGCTGGAACATTTAATACTGTTGATGTTTATTATGACCTTTAATACGTGACAGAGATGCTTTGTGTTTCAAAGACGTCCACCGCGGCTCCTTTCTGCGACCGGCTGATGGCCGTCGACAAGGCGACTATACGCTGACACCGATGTCCGGACAATAAATTGGTCCATTCCTACTAAATATATATATAAAGCTCAGCATTACAAACATTTGTTAGAACAAAATGAGCAAATCTAAAGGTGGTTTAACAGATTTACAGCGAGTTTAATTTGAGGATCTGCTGGCGTAAAAGCCTTTTAGCTTTGAGGGGACATCAGCTTTGTGTGGGTGTGTTGTTGATGTCAGTACAAACAACAACAAACAACATATTCTCCTGCAGACAGAAGTAGTGACGGAAAGAAACTCAAACACTGATCAGCTAACAGGATCGGACCACGTGTGTGCGTCGACGTGTGTGTGTGGGTGTGTGTGAGTCCGTCATGATGAATTCAATTATGTTATTTCCTATATTTCTCAAGTGATATTAGTTCTATCTATTCACTTAAATCTTGAACCAAATACAAACGTGATCGTGTGGGCACTCACACACACACACACACACACACACACACACACACACACACACACACACACACACGCACACACACACCAGATATAAAAATGAGTGGGCGAACGAGGAGAAATGACAGTGGAGAGATGCTCAGGGAGCGAGCTGAGAGCCGGTACAGAGGGAATAAATGTCACGTCTTTGACAGCGAGCATTACAGAATGTAAAAAATAACCCCCTCTTACAGGGAATGACTCTCTTCCACATGACACGCACACACACACACACAACCAGCCGAATGATGTGAGGTTTACTCTCCCGTGGTCATGACCGGAGATCGATGTGTGTAAAGAGTTCATATGAATAAAGGAAATGGACGCTATAATAAGAACAATAAAAGAAACAAAGCACGGATCAGCTCTTCTCCTGTACTTTGAAGGCACAATGTGGAAGGTAAGAAAGAAGCGGAAGGAGAAGAGGTTTGACATTTGAGCAGAAAGGCCATTCTGCCACCTATTGTCCTCCGTGTGGGGGACCGGCTTCCTCCCACTTTGCCGTCTCGGTACTTTGGATATTAACTCCCCGTGGAGCAGGTTCCTGAACACACCACTGTAGCTTAGTGGAATGGGAGACCAGCCGGGACCGGAGCTTCTACATGTGACAAAGCACACCAGCTGTGTCTTTCCAAGATGTCCGCCAGGCAAAGCTTAAGGTCCTTAAAATCTGGGTGTATCATATAATTTCGTCCTCTGGATTTTTTCCACTTGCATAACAAAAATTGCCATCTAATTAGCAATTACAACAATGATATTGTGACCGGAGTGACCGTGGCTGAACAATCAACATACCTATGGACAGACTGTCACCTGGTGATGGGGGGGGGGG